>WEIV01006100.1:16192-29311 GCA_013390005.1 Calyptomena viridis | reverse complement strand
GACCATGTTCTCCACTACACCATGTCCTCAAGCACCACATCCACTAATTTTTTGAACACTTCCAGGGATGGTGACTCCAGTGCTTCCCTGGGGAGTCTGTTCCAATGCCTTACCACACTTTCTGTGATGTGTGTTTTCCAAACCTCTAAACCTGCCCTGGCTGAGGCCATTTCCAATAGGGGCAATACTTGCCCTTATTTCTCTTTATTTTTGTTCTGCTGATTTTTTGTTTCATTCTTTTTTTGTCCATAACCAAGTAAACTGCAAAAACTCTCCTTGCAGGGCTCAGACATCCTTACAATCTATACTGACAAGAGTGACAGTAAACAGATAGCTGCTCCCTGTCAGCACTCTCTCTGTGATCTCTCACAGATGGAGCACTGTTTTCACCACAAGGTGAAGAAAATTCACCATAGATGAGTAAATTATCAGGTGTGAATAATGAAGTTTGAACAAAAAGAAAAAAAAAAAAAAGGTCTTTGCACTTCTTCTTATCTATTAGAAGATAGTATAGGCAGGAACAGAATAGGTAAATTCCACTAATAGACATGTCCAAAAGTCATCTTTTGTAGAGAAAGTTCCACCTGAATATGAGGAAGAACTTCTTAACTGTGTGAATGACTGTGCCCTGGAACAGGTTGCCCAGAGAGGTTGTGGAGTCTCCCTCATTGGAGATATTCAAGAACTGTCTGAACACAATTCTGTTCAATGTGCTCTAGGATAACCCTGCTTGAGGGGGGAGGTGGGACCAGATGACCTGCTGTCCCTTCCAACCTGACCCATTCTGTGATCCTGTGTACTTGTCATTTTTGTGAAAAGATTTCTAAGGCATTCTTCTTTTGCTTTTACTATTGGCAAGAAGAATGGGATGCAAAGGTAAGGACTCTCTCTGGGACTCTGAAAAGGACTATATGCATTGGTAATATGATACATGAAACAATATTAACAACAATTGATTTTTGACCTATAGCTCATACAGTTTTGTTGTCTTCTAATTGCACAAAAAAATATTATGAAGTACCAAGCTTAAGCTTCAGCAAAAGAATAGTCAAAATAGTTTTTGCTTACGATTTACCTGTCATCCCTTGAAATACAATCTAGAATCTAAGCAAAAATGAGTTTCTTTTCTATTGTTGCAAGAAACAAAATTCTGCAGAATAAATTACTCACTGGCATCTATGTAAATGTGTTAAAGAAATGTCTTCACCCCCGCTTTCCTAAAGCAGAGTCTGAGATGTCCAACTCCAGGAAGAAATAATTTAATATTTCACTGATATAACACTAGGAATGGCTCAAGCTGGGTAGTCCAAACAAAGGAATGCATGGAATTATACTGTTATAATCTAAGTTTCCCACCCCTCATATGACAGTTCAATCTAATAGTATTATTAGAGTCTGGGGTCTTCTCTTCACTGACTCTAGGCGTGCTGTTCTCCTCCTGTCTCCAAGATTTCATTTGCTGCTGACAGAGGTAGTGACCTTTTTCGCTTCCTGGTCTTCCAATGTGAACCGGCTCTGAGGCCTTCCTTTATTGAAGCAGATAAAAAGTTCAGCATATCTAGGAAAAAGTTCACAGCTTGAGGCCTGAGGCTTCAGCAGGCCTAGCTACTAATGCTAGTATGTGACACTAAGTTACTAATTTCCTTTATTCCTTTACAAATGTATCACTGGGTCAAAAAGACTGATATGAAAAAAAGCATATCATCACTTTCTGCAAGTGCTTTCATTGCTCTCTTCAAGCTTTGAAAGAGAAACAGAGACAAAAACTAGCAAAAAGAGATGTTTCCGTAACAAAAGGGAGGAAATAAATCTCTGAATATACACAGGGAGCAAGTCTATTCAATAAGAAGATTCTATCTTCACATAGGGATTTATCATAGTAGATTTGTTACCTGAAATGCTCTTGTAATAATACATTATAATGAGGCTGGTTGGAGGTAGTCATTTGAGAAGCAAACAGGAGAGATATGAGCCTCAGACACTCATGTTTGTGGTCTGGTATTGTAGCACAAATCCATTTTAAGCTATGTTTTAAGACAGTATGATAGACCATGAGACAAAGTGACTAAAAATTATGCCAATCTACTTTTGGAGACTCTGTTAGGGAATTAACATTCCCTAACAGAGGAGCACAGCATGGGCAGTATAACAATTTACATGTCACAGCTTGTTCATGAGAATTAGGAAGTATGTTTTGATCCCACTTATCTCAACAAGATAGTAATTTTATTTAGATCACACAAGACAGCTGAAGCCAAAGTAGTGATAATTAGTCAGAAAATTACTTACGGAATGAGGTAATTCAAAAATGATCAATGATGTCTGGACTTTTAGCTGCTATGTGTAATGGAAACTGGGTATAGATTAAATGTGAAATAGGGCAATAAATAAGGAACCTGGAAGCTACACTGTCAACTGAAGAACAGCCATAAAGCCAATGCTATTTTGTAACCTCTTTCTATAAAAACCTTATAAAGTCAATCTTATTTTCATTATCGTGTCTTCTTGCTAGCTCTACATGCAGAGATTACCATTTATTTTGTGTGAACAATCTCAGATGACTTTAATTTAAAACAAATACAAAAAATCCTTCCCCAATACTTTGAAAAATTTTGAAAAATTTGTATACTAATATTGTAAATCCTTGTAGGATCTTTTGGGTTAAAGCACTTTTCTGCCTTATCAGTCAGACCAGAGTGCTTTTCTCTCAGACACTAATCCGTGAAATTAATTTCCTCTAAGCAGACATCTTGCATTACCAGCTCCTCAAATGGTGCATGAATTTTTTCAAAAGACCACCTTGCCACTGTCTTGATATTCTGCTGTGCTGCACACTGCAAGAGTGGTCCAGGATCCCATTAAGACTTCATTAATGGAAAAGGCAGTCCCTTGTTCACCACTGATTTCGTAATCATCCTCAGCATAAACACTTCACATAATGAACGTCTTTACAGAAAACTTAAATATAAGCAATATGATTGCAAAGCTGTCATGTTCCTGGAATACTGACTGCCCCCCATCTCTTTAAAAATAGTAAGGGAAGCCAGATGCAGTCACATTCCTCTCTGAATTTACTGCTTGATTAAATCATAAGGAAATCATCAGACTGTGATGAGCAAACCACCCTGTATACCAAATGATGTTATTATCATCAAAGCAATATGAAAAATTAAAATCTCAAAGCAAAGGCTGACTGAGTCTAGTATTTTCTAAACATGCATGGATTGTTGATTAATATATTTTATACAACCACCAAAAGTAGACCAAAGCATATGATTCATTAAAGTCTGCTGGCTGGAACTGCTGATTGATTACACTCATATATCTGGAAACAGATATATAACAGATTTATGGCAGCTGACTCTAACTCACTTTTTGAGGGATAATATTACAGTCTTTTTGGGTCAAGTATTAAGTACTTGATAGGCAGGAATACCAAAACACAAGCACTGACATCAAAGTATATGAACACATATCAACATCAATAAAGGTACATAAAAATAAGGTTTTTTTAAAGCAACTGAGGGACATAAAAGCAGTACAAAAACCTACTCAATTGCTGGTAGAAAGTACCTCTGATCAGCTTACAATGAGTTATAGGGCTTTATGACAGCTGCCTTTCAATCACTAGACATTCGAGAAGTTATGTTAGAATAATACATATTCAGATCTATATTCTGTATATTTTCAATTTGTTGCAAAACATGAACCCTATGGTCTCCAAAAGGAAACAATCCAATGAAGGTTTACCATACCTCTATTCATTAGGAATCACATGTATAAAGAACTCTGAAAAAGGAAAGAATGAAAACAAAAATTTGGCAGAACTTATAAGTAGACTGCTGCCTTATTTGACAGGTTAGTCAAGTTTGGTACAGTGCCAAGCAATAAAAGGGCACCACAGTCTGCACACAATATTATATATACAAATTTTTACAGGTGGACAAACTGAGGAAGCCGACAGTTCTGCGATGGTTGCAGAGCAAACAAGCAAATGCCAAAAGCAGAAATATAAAGCAAGAATTCCTCCATTTGTTAAAAGGCTAGACTCCAAACTACTTTATTGTTGCTTCTTTTTCTTCTTGATGCAAACTCTTACTTTTTATGTCTTTCATTACATACTCATATTCATAATCCTAATCATCTTCGTATTCACATAGCATTCACAGCATTTTGCACAGCTGCATTTCATCACCAACTCTGATGCACTGCACCAAAGCAGTGGTTGGTTGAGAAGGTTTTTTCATCCAAGGTGATGTTTTCATTTTGGTTGGTTGAGATGCTCCTACTAAGGAACAATCACTATAATGTACCATAAAAATGATACTTTATATTCATTTAGGCTTTCAGCCTAAATTATTTCTTTTTTTTATATTAATTTATATTAATACTTTATATTAATTTGGGCCTGCAGCAGATTCCCAACAATTCTAATCATTCCCACTCTATAACATTCTTCTATCCATAGGACACTGATGCTATTCCCTCCTTGTCTCTTTTTTTTTTGATTCTTTTTGCAACCCACTGCTGCAGACTGAAGACACTTAAGAAAGGTCCAATGGAGTTATCAACGCCAGTAAGGTCAGAGCAGCCTCCTTTGAACTCAAACAAGGAGTATAATCCTTGTATCCAGGTGCATAGGTTTGCCAGAAACATAGCAGGCCTGTCAGCATGGTAAATCCATCAGAGATTCTGGAGTTATGTACTGCAGAACACTACAATTCTTCTGTTTAAAGGGCTATCGATACACTTAATTTAGAGAAAATCCAGGTAGAGGTGTGGCAAGCTCAGATATATAATGTCTTCAGAGAAGGGAAACAATTGCTGCAAAAAATCAAACCGGCAAGGTAGACCAACTCTTAGCAAAATCCAAAATGGTTTTAACTCAAAAGAAATCACCTTTTGAAAACATTATTTCTCATCATCTTCATTACGAGAGTTTGATTGGCCTGTATATTGTGTCATGACCTTGCCTCCTACATTACCAGGGTTTTGCTGCAATTCTGAAAACCATAGCATCACAGAATAATTTGGGTGGAAGGGACCTTTAAAGCTCATCTCAACCGGCCCCCCTGCAATGAGCAGGGACACCTCCAACTGGATCAGGTTTCTCAGAGTCCTGTCCAACCTGACCTTGAATGTTTCCAAGGATGGAGCATCCACCACCTCTCTGAGCAGCCTGTTTCAGTCTATCACCACCCTCATCATAAAAGGTTTCTTCCTTTAAATTTAGTCTTTATTTTAAAGGCATTATTCCTTACCGTATCAGAAGAGGCCCTGCTGAAACATTTGTTCCCATCTTTCTTATAAGCTCCTTTGAAGTATTGAAAGGCCACAATAAGGTCTCCCTGAGTTTTTCTTCTATAGGCTGAACAATCTCAACTCTCTCAGCCTGTCTTCACAGGGGAGATGTTCCATCCTTCTGATAATTTACTTGGCCCTCCTCTGCACTTGCTCCAACAGATCCACATCCTTCTTGGATTTTCCTGAAAACACCTCCACAAACATCAGTAAGGATATGGTTTGATATGCTGTTTGTTCATTTTCAAAGCTTTCCAACAATCAATTCTCCTCTGCACTTGCAAAATATTCCCAGAGAGATATTTCTTAAATTAGTCTGGTTTTAAATGACAGAATAATACCAACAGGGGTAATTTTCCACCTCTAAAATTAGTAAGAAAGAACGGAAGACTGCAGTGTCTCATCCCTTTTCACACATAAGGACTATTCCATGCTTTCTAAGACCTTAAGCGTGGTTCCAAGGCTGATACAAATCAGGTATAAATCCATAAGTATTCATAGAGCAATGCAAGGGCCAGCAATATACAGTTCATTCCTTAATTTGACTTGTAGGTATCTGAGCTTCATGAGCCCTTCCTGATATAGCTGACCTTGGGCATAGCCTTTAAATTCTAACAGGGCCTTTCAGTATTTATGATAAAGCCAACAAATGTCCAAGCCAGCATTGATGCCATTTTGAAACTGCATTTTTACCAAATGGTGCTGAGGTACTGCCAGCACACTGGCACTTTGTGGACCATCACAGCTTTACAGTCATACTTAGCCTTTGACAAGAGGGTGCTTGCTGTTATAGTGCATGCAGTAGAACCAAACCCAAAGGATATATATATACCGGGAAGTAGGGAGGCAACCCTGAGAAGGAAGACTGCAAGGACAGGAAAGCATCCAGGCTCCACTCATCCTTTTTCAAAACCACTTCTGAAGAACTGGACTGTTAAAACTGTGAATACTCCTGAGGGCAGAAGTGGGAACAGGCTGGCTAGGGAGAAGCTGTGAGAACAAGGACCTAGTCCAAGGTAGACTCAGCTAGTGAGGGGAACGGGAAGATGTCCGTCATTGCAGAAGTAAAGGGGCTGAGGGGCACAGGGCATCGTTGTGGATCCTACCAGGGGAGGAAGGCATAGCTGGGATGAGCACAACCACCTGGAGTGCAGCAGCAGAAACATCCCTATTTAAAAAAACAATCAGTTTTTGTATAGCTAAATGACCACAGAAACTTCTCTTCTGCTACTGCTGTTGCTGGGGCAGTTTTGCTGTTCCTTTCAGACTGCTGAAGTTCCACATCTACCTCCACACACTCAACCCTGTAACCCCAAACCCCTATCCCAAGTAAGACTGCTCCCAAACACTGGCTGATGACAGGACTTTGAAGACCACAGGGCACAGCTCCTACTGCAAAACTGTGGTGGGTGCACAGAAAACCTTTAGTGGCAAAGGCACTGCGGTGATTTGTGTGGATCTTGGGTTGGAATTGTTTCAAGGAGCATAGAAGATTAGAGCTGGCATGTATCTTCCATGATTTTCATACATAAAAATTAAAAGAAAATAAATAGCTGAGTAAATTACACAGTAATGAGATTTGCTTTTCCATCACCTTACACCAGCTTCAATGTTTACATTAAAATGCTACTTCTCTGATCGTCTGTCACTTTACACCTCACTCTGGCCTGATTAAGAATTCCCAAAACGTGAAAAGTAATAGTCGGACCCTGGGTCTTGGAAGTTAGGGATGGCTTTTGGTCTCTGCTGAGCTACACAGAGAAGTGAAGCAACCCAAAAAATTAAGATTGGAACCTTCTCAGACTTCTTTTCAGATGACCTTGTGGCAAAAATCCTTTTGCTTGCTGCACCTCTCTTTTATCCCACTGAGGCTGGAAAATGCTATCAAACAGTTATAAGGAAGAGTGTGGGGATACAACAACATTCTTTCCTGATACTTACGAATTACAGCACAAGGAGAGTGTGGAAATCAGCCACAGGCACTTTCGTCTAGTTTATATGCTGCAGGGCTTAGAGTGAATAAACAGCTATTCTCAAATTTTCTTTTTTAAACATACCATCCTGAATGAAGGAAGCAGCAGCGTGGAATAAAAAGCTACATCAATACGCATGAGGAAACATACTTTGCTAAAGATACAGAAGCACAGTCTCCTCAATACACAACTCTGCACAAAAATTGTGGTAGTTATCTTGGCTCCAGAAAGTATCTATTAAAAAATACCCAAACATTGAAGGTACCAGGAGAATATTCCATTAGTGATGTGCTAAAATTAATTTTAGTGAGGTCTCTCTGTTTCCCTTGGCAAGTAAACCTAATGCACCACATGTGATGATTTTTATCTTCCTTCATTGGAAACTGAATATGCAAGAATAAACACAATTTTTGCAGCAAAATACTCTTGGCATTTATTTGTCTTTGACTCATGGTTTGACACTTAAGATGTCAGTTAAGATGGTGTATGTTTGTTGTAATTGGGAAGATACACGAGTAAAATGCATGTTTCTCCCACATCTTTCCAAACATACAACCAAGCAGACACTGAGTTCATCATACGCTAAGGGTAACACAGAAGTAGTAAGCCGGTCTTGAGAACAGTACAAGGTGTTTCAAAAGGAGATGCAAGAAGTCTCAGATTTAAAAGCTGAAGAATTACTTTCTCGAAGGACAACTTACTAGATGCCCTTCACCCTTTCTCTCATCCTGGATGAAAGATGGCTTTGTCTCTTTTAGATCTTTTGTATTTCTCTTTCTTAAATTTTTCACGTGTTAATCAAAGCCACCATTTATCAAAGAAACAACTTAGAAATGCAATAACTCTTTATGTTTTGGTTTGATGGTTTTGTTGTTCATGGGGGTTTTTTGCCTGTTTCATTTGTTTGTTTCTGGTTTTGTTGTTGTTGTTTTGTTGGGGTTTTTTTTAATTGTTCTTCATAGATAAAGTCTATTGCTGCTGGTCATTATTGGCTGCAGATCTTGTGCCACCTTTTTTTCCCGAGCCACGATGCCTCTGACAGTTCCCCAGAAGAACTGCAGCTATGCACACTTATGTACCTGTGAGCATGCATGTAAACATGTAAGTACATTGGCCCTGAAGACCATGATCTCTTTTTGTAAACATGGATATTGCCTTTGTAATCTTTTTGTGCTTTGAAAATAATGAAAAGCAGGAAGGAATTCTGCATTCACTCTCAAAACCCATGTTCTGTGCTGTATTGACATCTACTTGACTGGACTGCTTATCTGAACTAAGAACAGTATATTCAGCCAGGGGAAGGGACTCAAGAATGCTGCCTGCCTGATTGCCAGATCCTCCTGCCAGAGTCATCTGATTGAGGGACAAAGCAAGTTCTTCCGTCACATCCTCGTTTTCCAAATTAAAGTGAGCATTTTTTTTTTTAATTGGTGTGAGTTTGCAAACAACTATTTCTCATAACCAGAGACATCTATTAAAGCTTCTCATGTCAGGCCTGAAAAAGTTACCAGTCATTCAGTGCATTCCTGAGCTCTGAAGAACTGAGCCAACGTACACTGGGCTTTGATTTTTCCCATTGTTTGGTCCAATCAGTTTCTCTTCTATGTTTCTGTTTACCAGGGGAAGCCAAATTCTCTTGCAGTAGAAATCAGTGGTATCGAAAGAATAATTCTTAAGTAACATCAATGGCAGGGTAAATGTAAATTTTATTCACTGTTGACTTCGAAGATTTTTGGCCGTGTTTCAGTTGTTTTTCCAGCAGTCAAACAATTCAAGAGGTACACAAAGCATATGTGTAACATGACTGTAAGATTAAATGGCTTTCAACATGCTAACTGAGCAAAAGTCGAAGCAAAGATTTTACTTGCTTCTCCAACTCATTCCACTCTGGTGCTATTTTGCAGCAAAAGTTTTAAATGGATCAATAGCATAAGTCAGTGCATATGAATAATTTCGTAAGTCTAGCTTCTCTGAACGAATTCACCTTTCTTAAAATCTCAATAAGTTATTGAGTCAGCAAGAGGAAGATTAAAGACCTTGCTCTGAGAAGGGAAGAGAAATATAGTGCAGTAAAAATCTAGAAGAAAGCTGTAAGAAAAGAGAAGAGAAAGCTGTTCTTAAAGAGTATTTGTAAATATTCAGTAGGAGCATATAAATAGTAGGCATAGCATAAACCCACTGATGGAAGTTTAACAACATGCAGTAGCTACAGTAACTGACTCTATTAATTTGGCCAATTTCTGTTTTCAGTTTTTAAAGTGTAAAACACATGATATGAATGCATGACATTGTAAGCTATCTAAAAAAGCATATTCTTCCTGTGACTACTAATAACAAGCCATGGTCCTAAGTGGTAATTTTCACACAAAAATCTTTGGCACACTTTGCCATGTGGATGTATTTCATTGGGAGAAGTTGAAACAGAGTTATGTAAAAAAAATGCTCTAAAATAAAGACAACCTTTTCTTGATTTTTTGTTTGTGAGTTAGGTCCTCTCTTGCCATGAACTGCTTCTGGATCAGAAGGCTTTTCCAGTCTTGAGATAAAGAGCTTCTTTGATCAGGCTCAGTCCTATGTTAACACACATAAGTGGTTTTGGGAACAGATTTTGTTTCATGTCCTGCCAAGATAATAGTTGACAACTGATGTCCAGCTGTGCAGAAAACCCTTGTGAGTTTCTGTTCCAGTGAAACACTGTCCTACTCAGACAGCATCCATAATAATTCATAACTCTCATCCAATTTTTGTTTCGTTTACATTTACTAAGAGATCCATTTTTAGCATCCAGAAATGGGCAAATAAGTAGGGTAACAGAAAGTAAAGTAAACAAGAGACAAGCATACCCCAGATATTACCACAGGACCATATAAACACTATTATAGAACCTTGAAACCAGTATAGAGCTGTAGAGAAATATGCTGTCCGATATGAATAATATTTCCAAGTTCCATGAGCACTATCTCTTAGTACATCAATAGACAGAGCTAGGTATAATAAATAACCTTGAGCTTTATTTCCGCTTCTGCCCTACTCTTGCAGAAGTGCAAATAAAAGTTTTCTCCCTTTCACAAACTGCTTGTGTCAAAGCATACAGTCTTTTCATATCTCTTTCACCTGACTTCTGTGAGTGTTACCTACAATTTACCTACACAGATATAGCCTAGCTCTAGGTTTACGAACTAAGGTTCATGCTAGAGTTGATATGGCTTTGATACCTTAAAATTATTTCTATTCTGAAGACTGAATTGCACTGAATTAAAACTGAGGTCTTACGTAAGAAATATACTTGTCCTTTTGAAGACAGGGAAAAACTGTTAAAAACTGTGTCAATCCTTTGGTCAAGTGAAATCGATGCAGTACTAGGAGTATTCTGTGTCTGTAAGACTGTGTATCAACCATATTTTGTGACTGGAATACTCTCCTTGTGTGGGGTGCAGATCATCAGAGGCATCCCAAAGGAGAATGATTTACCTTTCACCAAGTTCTGTAGAGGCTGTGGAACTTTAGTCCCTTAGTATGTTAGATCTAGATTGGGATAACCCCTACTGTGCTCCTGTTGACCCTAGTCATGGAGCTTGAACTAATCTCATAAATAGACTTGGGGGCTTGAAATTGTGTGGACTAGGATAAATATGACTTGAACGAGACTGTGTAAAACATTTGATCTGTGACACAACTGTTGAAGCTGTTATCAGAATCTTCACAGTTTTTAGCAATTCTAGCATCATAAAGCTGCCAACTGTGCAGTGCTTACTGGTAGCATTCCAGATTCTCATCTCCAATGAATGGCTTGCTCACTTTGCCTTCATGACTAAAAGAACTTTATACTAAGAGACTATTTTCACACAATACAACAAGACTTTTGTGCTTTGCCCACCTGCAGAGAATGTCCTGCAGAACAGGTTAAGTGCTTTTGGTAGAACAGTTTCCCCACTGCTTGGATGGCAGCCCTTGAAGTGATTGACGCGACTACAAATTTCCTTCCCATTCTACAAGAGAGAAATCAGTGAAATAAGTGAAAGCCATTCCACTTGAGGGAAATCTGCAGGGATACAGAAATTACGTTCTGTGAGACAGAGAAAGGAGGGTTATAGCTGGAGTCAAGCAAGGCTAAAGAGTGAGGAAAGGCTGTAGGAAATGTCTGTATTAATGTCTTCACATGAATGAGAGCAGCTAGATCAACTGCAAGAGTCATATTGAAAGTTTTTCTAAATGATGCCAGAATAGCCTGTCCATTCATCTTTCATCCACCTGGCCCCTTCAAGGTACACATACATCTTGGAAACTGAGCAGTCATTCAACAATGAACTGCCAACCAAACAGACTTTTTGAAAAGACAGTGAAATGGGGGATAACAAGGATCAAAATGGTTAAGCTAGGATTTTCATATCTATCCTACAGAATCTTTCCTTCAAACTCATCCTGGTTTCTTACACACTGATTTCAGGAAATAGTGAGATGAATTCTTTATGGTTCTTTATGTAGGAAAATGTATTCAAATGTTTTTATTTTCCTCAGGCATTTTGACAAAATTAAAGAGGAAAAAAATGTGGAAGAGAAACAGAAAGGTGAAGCAAGAGTGACCTGCTTAGTGAATTAATGGTGGCCCATAGGATATTTCGTGTTCTGGCTTAGAATTTGCTTAGCTTTAATAGTTGTTAACTGGGTTTTGCATAATAAGTTGTGTCTTTTAAAGCAGTTAATTTACATAAGCTTAGACATTTCAGAAGGAACCATTGCAGACTTAAATGTCCCTTCTGTTAAGCTTCTTCAAGAGAAAGCAAGCAGGAAATCAGTATTGGGATTTGGAGGAGACCTATCACCTGAGGCAGCCTGGATGGGGATAGATATAGGTACAAAAATTTGAGGATAGCTTGTATGGCTGTAGCTTCAAGGATAAGTGAAGATATTAATTTGCAGTGCTCTATGCCATCTTTTATAAGACTAATGGAGACAGAAAAGACAGTCTTACAGTTAAAGTTGCATATATAAAATCTCTCCTAGCTAACTAAAGTCAGTAAAGGGAATATATGTTCCTGATAGTTTCAGTAGGTGATATAACTATTCCTCTGAGACTAAGACTACAATTTGCTTCTTCCAATTTATTAAGAGTGCTAAGAGAGCAAGACCTTGACCATAAACCTATACAGTTAATAGAACAGTTTTTGTTGTTTTTAATGTATCTTACCTCAGTGTGCTGCAGGCAGTGTAACAATAATCTCCAAAAGGAAAGTTGAAATGTAGTGCAGATACAAAGCACCAACTTACTTAGTACAGAAAAATGTATATTCCTCTTTCCTGGTTGTGTGAGAGTCAACTTAGAAATTAGCGGACATGTCAGAAATTAAGAGAATATTTAAGACCCTTTGGCTTTAAGATTCCACTTACGGAATCACACAGAATATCTTGAGGCTGGAAGGAACCTCTGGAGACTGCGAGGCTGACCCCCACTCTTGACACATAGTAGGCTACAGCAGCTTTCTTGGTGTTCAATCAGGTTTTGAACATCTCCAAAGACATTCAATATCCAAAGATATTCAAGGACTACATAACATAGCTGGACGACCTGCACCTGTTTGTCTTACAGCAAAAAGAGAGGGAGTCTATATTTAAACAGAATTTTCTGGAATTGAATTTATACCTCTTACATGACTAAGAATAGGCTGACTTTGTTTTCTTTATTCAGACTTTCATTCCNATTTTGTATCATCTGCAAAATTGCTAAGGGTGCACTCTGTTCCACTGTCCAACTCATTATAGAAAACATTAAATTGCATTTTACAGGAGACAGATAGATAGATAGATAGATAGATAGATAGATAGATAGATAGATAGATAGATAAAC
>WEIV01006100.1:0-15536 GCA_013390005.1 Calyptomena viridis | reverse complement strand
TTAGATCTTCCCTGAACCTTCTTTTTTAAGGCTAAACGAACCCAGCTCTCTCAGCCCCTCCCCATACAGGAAGGTTCTCCAATCCTTTCATGATCTTAATGTTCCTTTTCTGGACTCCAGCATGTCCATATAATTCTTGTGCTGGGGAGTCCAGAACAGAACACATATCCCCTATCTGATCTTACCAGCTCAGAGTAGAGGGTAATAACTTCCTTGATCTAGGAATGCTGTTTTTCTTATTTTCTAAAAGGACACATTACTGACTCATNAACAGCCTTATAAATAAGAGCATGTTCGTCTCAAAAAAATACTCTTGTGGGTGCAGGACAAAGAAACTGTGGTAAAGTACTGACTTTGCAGAAAACTCGGAGTCAGCAACAACTATTGCAGGCAACTGATGTCCTATGCCAAGTTAAGTATCTACATCAAAAATGTGTAAAAAATAACTAACTGCCTACATAAAATGAATCTCTCTGCAAGAGCTTTGTTGCATGAGATCTCCCAGACAAGTCCAGATTCTTGCTGGGGAAGCCTGCCTGGCTCCAATCTCTGTGATATGGATAATCATTAAAGTGAGACTTCTTCTGTGGTTGATTAGCTGTACTGTGGGAGCATTTTCTTGACTGTCATACTTGCAACACCTCACATAATATATAATAACTAGAAAGCAATTGTCTGAGCTTTATTTCATAGTCCTTAAGAAGTCAGTAAAGAATTTTTTGGGAAAAAGAAATAGGGGAAAGACCTCACAAAGCCAGAATACTTTCCTAGATTAATTAGAAGTTTTGGAAATTTGTCCTACTGGAAATCTTCCTAGTATCTCCATGGATTTACACAGTCAGCTGCATCTGAAGTGTCCCCTGTATCTCTACAACCATATAATGACATGTTACACTTCTGTAGGAACTGAGAAACCAATGTTAACTGCAAGATCCACAAACCCCTTAGGGTTTCACCTTCAAATTGTATTGAAATCCAGAACATTTAAATACCACAGACATTTGCTGCTCTAAAGCAAGACAACTGGCTAATGAGGCGGGGTCAGCCACAGGCTGTGAGGAGAGGCTGTGAGAGTAGCATGAGAATTAAAGTGCCAAACTAAATGACCTGGAGTTATGGCAGGAGGAGTTGGTCTTTAAGGGCCATTCCAACTCCTCAAATTCTATGATTCTATGTACTGTTTCACTGGAATTGATCTGGGGCTTGATTCCAGTAAGGAGCCATATTTCCTGACCATCATTTCCTTCACGCAAAAAATATTCTTTTTTCTATGAAATAGTGTCTTGATTGTCAAAGAGCACAAAGCATAGTCTGGATATGACACTTTGGTGCTATTTTTTGCTATAAAGATCCCATTGTATTTCTTTTATACTGGACAAAGTGAAAACAGTTAATGTAAAGTGTCCCAATCTTTAAATCTCCAGTATGTATAATTAAGGCACATAAAAAAGACAGGAAGATAAACACATAGAAGGGTGATATTTTTTAGTAAAGGGTCAGTATTTTTTAGTAAAGAGGCAGAGTTAGGATCTGTGAGTTGTAACAGTGAGCAATATACTAGGTGAGAAAAAGCTTTTTTCTTTATGGTGTTAATATGTTACAGTTCTCTCATAATTATAATTTGAAATAAAAATTTCCAATGTAATAATTTTCTCATGACCTGATACAGACATTTCTACACAGTCATTAACAACAACAGTTGTAATTATTTGACTTGCCAATAAGTGTTTCATTAGGATGGCTTGGTCATGAGGAAGAAGAGAAGAAGGAAATGGTGGAAGAGGCAACAGAAGCAAAGAGTGGCAGCAGGCAACACCAGCAGAAGGCCATGGAGGAGGAGAATGAGGAGGCAAAGGACAAGGTGACGAAAGAAGTGGTAAAAGGCTGCAGTAGAAGCAGAGAAGGAGCAGGTGACAGAGGAGGTGGTGGAAGAAAGAGGCAGAAGGTGGTGGTGGAAGAGAAGATGATAAATGAGGTAACAGAGTAGGTGACAGAAGAAGGTGATGAAAGAAGCTGGAAGAAGAAGGTGGTGAATAAGAGAAGGAGGAGGGGACAGAAGGTGGCAGAAGCAAAAGGTGGAAGAATACAATGGCTAAAGGTGGAACTCATAGAAGGATGTAGTGGTGAAATGCAGTGGTAAAGGCAGTGAAGACAGAAGGCAATTTTGGCATATGGACACAGTGGCTGCTTGATTCAGCAGTGGAATGTACCACCTGCTCACAGATAGGAGACACTTGGAAAGAGAGAAGCAACAGTGCCTCCATCACCAAGCTCTGTGAGAAGTACAAGGATTAACCTCAGAAAATTCTCTGATTTATGTTCACTGGAAGCTTTATCTCTGTCAGCCCATGGTCTCACCAGGTTTCTCCTTCCCAGGATCTTGCATCAGTCTGGACAAATGTATTTCCTTTATCTGAGTCCAGTGTTGATACAGCTGACTGAAATACTTTAACAAGGAACATGAAGTTCTAGAAATACAGGCTGCCTTTACTTGTTCATTGATAATACTTAACACGGCTGCCCTCTGTGCAGCCTTCCTGTGCCCCTGGAGCCACCAGCTTTCTGCTTCAGCATCACTGCATGAAATGAGAAACTGGTTTGCAGCAGCAGATGTACACTCTTGAGTTTATTCTGTGGAAGACCATATTAAAAACCTTACAATGTGTCTATGAAATGTTCAGCAGCATATCTGATTGCAATCTCTCTCTATGCCAATGCCATGTTTTAGACAAAGAACTTATAAATCCACAGGGAGATCAAATTATACACTGTCACAGGCTAGAAATTCTTCCTGTTCTGCTTAGTTATGATGGCATTGGATATCTCTGGTAATTATTGCCATGCTCAGTCCTATTATGGACCTTTTCCTTTTCCAAAGGAAACTTCTAATCCTTATTTCTTTCACAGGATAAAACATGCTGGTAAGAAAGCTGTGCACTGATACTGTTTAAAAGCCAACAAAATTCATGCAGGCCCTTGCAGGAGTCGCTGACCTTCGACTTGTGCTTTAACATGAAAGAAAATTTCCATCTGGACAGAGCCACTGTGGGTATCAGTCCTCCAGGGCTCTTGAAACATTGACCATGAAATGGAGTAGAATGAGTATTCCTATTTAGTCTCTCATGCTGTTCAAGCATTTTGAAGAATAAGACTTAAGTTTAATGTCTCTTGGGTTGATCCCAGGTCTTTCAGGAGCTAACGTGATGAAATTGGCAGCTGCTTGGAAAATGGAAATGATTATTCATCAAATTCATTAAGCTTTAGCAAACTTTGTGTCATGACAGAAATCCTCACCCTTTTGGTGAAGGAGTTCAGAAGATCTCACTACTTGTGTCCACAGTATTATTTTTCATATACACTACATTCATAAACATCAGCATTATCCTGCAATTCTTCTGTGCCAAAAATGAGTCCCCATAGAACATTCCAAAGGTGAAGAAAAAACATGGTTTGTTGCTTAGGCAGGTATTTTTATAAAGATTAGGAAAGAGAAACTAGTAAAGGAAGATGGCGAGCACTTCCATATTTGAAGTATTTAACCTGAGAAGTGGTGGAGGACACCAAATAGGGTTTTTTCATGCTCCCCTTAGAAATTACTTTTGAGGAATTTTATTTAGGAAAACACTGTTTTCTATATAACAAAAAGATGCACATATTATTCAAGAAAAGGAAGTGATAAAATGAACTTAGCAAACTTCACCACTGGGATTGTTGGCTTGTTTCTTTTTTTGTTTGGTTTTTGTTTTTTTTTTTTTTTTTAAATAAATGCATTGTATCTTTCTGTCCACTTCCTACACTATTCAACTTCTGGAGAAACTATACATTTTTAAGAAAGACACCATCAGAACAGAGGAATCTCAAAGGGGTTTGAGAGTTGTTCTCAAGAGGTGCTGAGTACAAGAATGTGGGAGACAAGCAGCTGTGCATCTTCCAAAGCCAAAGATGTATTTTTAAATTGAAGGCCACCCTCTGGAATAATTTAAAATAGCTCTGTATCTTCGTAGAGGTTTATGATTAACGGAGGCGTTATTTGTACTTTCTACTAGTGCCTGTTAATGTGCACATTTGGATCTTCAAACTTTCCACTGTGTACTTTTTGTCTGGAGAAAACCTTGGACTAGAGATAAGGCCATTTCCAAAAACATATTTCTAGCAGCCCCTGCTCCCAGTCAACCTGTCTGGGCTTGAGGCAGAATCAAGACCATGAAGTGCCTACTGTTTCTCGCCTTTGTTGGGGTGGCTGGTGAGTATATTGTTTCCTTCTATTCCTGTAATTTAAAAGGAAGCTCATTTTCTGAGCAAAATGACCAGGTAGCCTATTGTGGGAAAGCCAGCTTTTCAACTTGTAGACGTTTTAAGGCAGAGTCCTGCAACTTCTGTCTTTTGTCTGTTCATAATGGCTTGTGTCACCAGTTGGGGAATGAATGCCTTCATAGGGCTTCCTGACCCAGCATCACAGAAATGTGCCCATTGCTGCAGAGAAAGACTGCCTCTCTCTTAAGGACTAAGAAGTATACAGGAAACAGTCCAGGCCCAAGAAGTCCCAAAGCTACTGTAAAAATTTGGACTTTGGGCAGGTGCTCTCTCCAAGGAAATAGCACTGCGGACCTGTTTTGTACTTTTGTGTTCAGTCCACTGTTGACCATTTCTGCAGACAGGATCCTGGGAAAGACACAGCTTTCATCCGATCCAACGAGAACATTTCTATGTTCTTCTGTTCACCCAGGGAGTAGCCAGCTGTGCTTTAGTTGTGGACATCAGGCTGAGTCTGACCATCTTATTTGAGGGTGCAGCAAATGAATGTCCATTAGACTTGCTCACCACTGCCACCCTGAGCATTTATAGAAATGGAACCTGCAAGTGAGGTGCTTCAGACAGTCGGTCAGTCATGAGGGCACGAGATACCTTAGGCCAGATGTTGACATATGCCACTTCTTATCTCCCAGTTGTCAGCCCCACCATCGCTGATGATGATGATGACAAGATTGTGGGAGGCTACACCTGTGCAGAGAACTCTGTTCCCTATCAGGTGTCCCTGAATTCTGGATATCACTTCTGTGGAGGTTCCCTCATCAGCAGCCAGTGGGTCGTGTCCGCTGCTCACTGCTACAAATCGTGAGTGGAAAAAATTACTTTCTCCTACAAACTACTTCCATCTTGCAGATCACTTCTAGCAGGAATTCTGAGTTATGAGGTACAAATAGGGAAGTGCCTCTGTTCTGACGTGAGACAGCCAAGGGATGGATGGCTCATTCANTCCTCTGCCTAGCAGCTGCGCAGCCGCCGGCACCTCTTGCCTGATCTCCGGCTGGGGCAACACACTCAGCAGTGGCAGTGAGTATTTTGTGGGAATGTACAGCCCCCTGGGAGACCTCGCCATTACCTCCAAACAGGACAGGGTAAAGCACAGAGAAGTGCTGAGCGACAGGTCTTTCTGAGCGATGAGTCACAAATTAAGGTGGCTGCAGTGTAGAACGGTGGGCCCGTGGGTAGAATCTCTTCCGTCTAAACAGAAGGAATCTCTGCTGTGGTTACTGTTCTGAGGAAGAAGGACAACTGCTAGAACAGGAGGTCCAGGGATTACTTGTCTGCCAAAAAGATCTTCTCCGGGCTCTGAAAGGAACTCAGCAATGTCATCAACCACCTCTCCCTGTTTTCTTGTAGGTTCATATCCAGATGAGTTGCAGTGCCTGGTGGCTCCTATACTCTCCAGCAGTGCCTGCCAAAGCGCCTACCCTGGGCAGATTACAGACAACATGATATGTGTTGGATACCTGCAGGGAGGAAAAGACTCCTGCCAGGTAAATCATCTGCCTCTCCTTTCCCATTTGTTTCTCTCTTGCCTTTTCCTAGCTGAAGAGGCCTTCATACCACAGAATCAGCTGTGCTCACTGCACTGGCACATCGGAATTTTTGAATGACAGCAGAGGTTTAGGGCACACATATCCTAAGCGTCTGTCAAGGACCACATCCAGCAAAAACAGGCAACTTCCTCCTCCTTAGCTGTCGTGCTCTTGGAGCTAAAGTCAGGCACAGCAGCATCAGGTGGAGAATGCTAATCAGAAATGACCTTTGTAGAACTTGTGTGTACAGTAAGCCTGACAGAGGTTCCTCAAAGGTCAGTGATTTCAGGGATCTCTGGCTCATTGCTTAGGCTCATGCCATTTGCTGAATATCCTCTTCCTTTGTGTGCACAGGGAGATTCCGGTGGTCCCGTGGTGTGCAATGGAGAGCTCCAGGGCATTGTTTCCTGGGGCATTGGATGTGCCCAGAAAGGCTACCCTGGAGTTTACACCAAGGTTTGCAATTACGTCTCCTGGATCGAATCCACTATTGCCGCCAACTGAGACACTCCCGTCCAATGGGACCTTCTTTTTCTCATCACCATTTTCTTCTCTTTTGAGACTGGACATACAAAAACTATGAAAAATTAATAAAGATTTCAGGCACCCCGACATTGTGCAATGTTTCTCTGGGAACTTCTGTAGGCTATGATAAGAAGGACAGAGGCAATGAACATCACTCTGGGGAAAACATTTAATAGCTGTAATGCCTCTCAGCTGGCAGGATCTTGGAACACTTTACAGACTCATCTTCAGAGTCAGTTGCTTGCAGTCAGTTCTGGATCAGAACGTCTGTTCCGTCCTTTTGAAAAGGACAACCGCTAGACCATATTCCCACAGCTATTGAAGTGATTCTGAAATTCATTCTCAAATTCTGCCTTTCCTGGTTCCACTGAAAACACAGCTGCTGCATGGCATCCTTTCTTTGAGACTGCTTGTACCATGGCAGGGAGGAATGGAAGAGGGAAGAGGGTGATGTTTTGCGAAGATGTCAGCAGGAAGCAGGACATTGTAGCATTGTAGCTTCCATGTGGAAGAACTGGTCCCTGCCAGGAGAGTGATTTGGATGTCATGTTCTGTGTTTGAAGAGCCCCAGAAGGAGTCCTTGCCATCCAAATCCCAAGAAGGAAAGAAGATCTAGAGAGAGGAAGGTGGGAAGTGAGGAGGGAAGGCAGGAATGCTGCAGGAAGGAAGGACTTAAGGCCAATAGGGAAGCAGGAAGACATGCCAGAAAGGGAGGAATGCAAGGAAGGAGATAGGAGAGAAGGAAGGAAAAAAGGCAGAAATCTAGGAAAAAAATGAAAGCTAAGAGGAAGATGGGAAAGCAAGGTTGCAAGAAGGCAGGAAGAAATTCTCAAGGAGTGATGATAGACATGAATATCTGCTGCAGCTTGGGGCTCTTTGCCTACAGTACCATGCTCCATCTCCTCACATTGTCAAGGCTTGGAATACATCACATACATCAGAGTGTTCAGGTCACAGTGATAGGGGTCTGACCTGGGGACCCTGGTGCACAGCAGTGCATTCCCTGGGGCCAAGGGAGCAGCTGGCCTTGTCCTTCCAGCTGGTGGAGAATGAAAGAGCTGTGTGAACTCTTCCACAACCTGCTTCCCCATGAGTTAGTGCAGCAGACTGAAAGGAAGAATGAAGGGAAGATGAGGATGAAGGAAATAGGAAGGGAACAGGTGTGAGAGAACAGAGGAGAAATGTCAGGAGAACAGACAGAAACACATTAAAGGAAAAGAGCGAGAAGCAGTCTGTGAATGGCAGAGAAATGAAGTGAGGCAGTGAGTACAAGAAGAGAGGAGAGTCAAAAGGTGATTCAGAGATGGGAAGGAATAGGAAAGAAATTAGAGACCATGGAGACAGACAGACAATACCATCTCTTTCCTAAAGAGCTGGAGGACAAGTGAAGAAAATGGATTGCTGTCAAATACAGGGCTTGGTGTGTGCTGGTGGCAGATCTCTGTTTGTATGGAAAGGTTTGTGCTATATTGCTCCAGCTTTTGAGTCAGTGTGGATCTTGTTCAGCACAGAAATACGTTCCTGAGTCATTGAGTAGGGCATGATCTATCTTCACAGACAAACGATTGTTCTTAGTCCCATTACTCTGGAAGTGATTTTTGAATTCCTTCTCAATATCTGCTTTGCCACCTTCTACTGAGTATACAACCAACTGCAGAGTGGTGTCCTTCCCCATGGGCAACTTGTACCAGGACATGGACCTGAATGCATTCCCTGTTCCGGAACAGTTCAGAGTCACAGGGTCTCCCACCTGGATGACTGTATCTGGTGATTGCTCAAAGGCCCAGCCTGGAAAGAGAAAGGAAGAAATATAGGAAATTAAATACATTGAAGAGGGCACAAAAATACATCCTTGATGTATGTCGTGGGCTGGAGTGGCATCATGATGTCAGAAAGCTATGGGACAGCGCCCTGTTTTTCTGAAAAAGACACATAAAAGAAAAAAAACTTCAAACCAAACCTGAACAAACCAGCTTCAAAACCAGCAGTAAATCTGCTTTGAAAAATAATTACTTTGGTACTCTCAATTGAAGTATTAAAATGGGACAGAAAAAACCAAATTGGTATATCTGCAGAATTTTCTGATTTAAGAGGTTGAGGAAAAGCTCACCTTGTTTATAGTCCATCTTTACCCTGGAAGCCTTGGGGAAGAGTTATTGAGCACACAGCTGAGGCAGCCACGGTGGCTCCAGTGCAGCCATTCAAGAGGAAGGGGAGCTCACTTACCCACAGAGGCCAGGATGGCCACAAGGAACCAGTGGAAATCCATAGAGAAAGGCCACTTCCTTCCAGCAATCTGCCCCTGGTGACAGTACAGACATAGAGATGTGTACAGAGGAAAGGTTGAGAGGAAGAAATACATCTCTTTGTGGGTGAGCAAGGGAGAGAGAAGGAGTCTGAAATGTGAGAAGACAGTTGGCTGTTTGGGAACAGTGAGGAATAACACCTGCATGCAGTCATGAGGTGCATGTACTCTGCTCCACTGACTTCCTGCTGTGTATGAGTATGTGTGTGCATGAGTAGGTGGGAGTTAAGTGTTATTACAGGGGCATGATGGGACTGTGTGGCAGCCTGAGTGTGTGCATGGCACAGGGATGCACAAAGAGGCACCAAATGAAGGGATGCATGTTTGTGTCTGTGCTCCACAGCTTGTCTCCTCTCTAGACACCCTCACGCTCATTGACTCCCAACCCTGCAAGTTGCAATGTAAAATCTTCTTTGCTTATCCCAGTCCAGCCTAACATGTTGTCCAGGTGTAGGAAAAGCTATCAGCCTCGTGTCTGTTACTTATTTCAAAAGGGGATCTCAAAGAGAGAAAAGGCCGTCTTTGGCTCTGCACTGGAACCGTCTCTTAAGAGACTGCACCTCAGAGAGATTTCTGAAGACAAGGGTATGCACTGTGGGCTATGCTCATACAGACTTACCTTCTCCATGCCAAAGAAGAATTGATACTCTCTTTATCTCCTTGTTGCAGCACTCTGCAAAGGAGTAACAGGACAAGAATGGTCAAAGCTGGAGAAAATAATGTCTTCTTCTCTACACAGAGCCTTGTTCACCAGCCCAAGGCATTGGAAAATCACTGTAGGTAGGAGGAGAGGCTCACAATTTGTGTACACTGAGTTTGAGTACAGAGATCTGACAGAGACTCTGCATATCCATGCTGTGGGGCAGCAAGGCATGACAGTGTAAGGCTTGCTCATACAATAGAGCAAGTGATCTGCCTACGCAAGGCTGTCATGGGCTCTTAAGTGAACATGTTCCCCTGTGTTCTTTCAGCAGAAGGGAGCAGCAATGCCTTCACCTCCCAAACCCTCTGTTGCAGGTCTTAGTGTGTCCCATTGCATTCATTTCCACAACCTGACTATAGAAGATTCAGGAAAGGCCCCAGATTCCTCTAAAGAAAGGGATAAAAGACCAAAGAGGGCGGGCTACATTGTGCAGACAACAGGAAGAAACCTCACATTCTCACAATCCACCAGCACTCCAGCTGAGAGGAGGCTGTGCTTGATTTGTGCATGGAAAGAGTCTCCATTCCTCATGAGGTTCCCTGGAGTGTGCAGGTGGCAGGGCACATAGGGCACATAGGGAGCCTTGCAGAACACATGGTATTCGAGGAGTTAGTGATCTCAAACAAGCATGCCTGTTCTTTTGGGCCTTGTATTTAGGTCTCAAGAAGCCTGTATGTTAGCATGGGAATCCACAGTGTGGGAACCTTCTGGAATGCCACATCTTGGCCTGTGCCATGCACTGGTGTATGTTATGTATGACAGAAAGGATGGCAGAATGGGTAAGGTTGGAAAGGACCACAGTGGATGAGTCTGGTCCAACCTCCCTGCTCAAGCAGCATCTTAGAACACAATGAACAGGATTTTGTCTAGATGGTTTTTGAATATCTCCAGTGAGGGAGATTCCACGATCTCTCTGGGCAACCTGTTCTAGTGCTTGGTCGCCCTCACAGTAAAGAAGTTCTTCCTCATGTTTAAGTGGAACTTCCTAAGCATCAGTTTCTTCCCATTGCCTCTTGTCCTATCGCCCAGCATCACTGAGAAGAGCCTGGATCTGTCCCCTTGACACTCTCCCTTGAGAGATTTATATATACAGATGAGGTCCTTTCTCAGTCATCTCTATTTAAGGATTAATAGGCCTTTCCCTTAGCCATTCCTCATAAGAGACATACTCCAGTCCTTTAATCATCTTCATAGCCCTCCACTGGACCTGCTCCAAGAGCTCCATGTCTCTATTGTACTAATAAGCCCAGAACTGGACACAGCACTCCAGATGTGCCTCACCAGGGCCGAGTAGAGGGGCAGTCATCTCTCTTGACCTGCTGGCAATGCTCTTCCTAATGCATTGGCCAAAGGATACCATTGGCCTGCTTGGCCACAAGGACACACTGCTGGCTCATGGACAGCTTGTTGTCCACCAAGACCCCCAGATCCTTCTCCACAGTGCTGCTTTCCAGCAGTTCAGTCCCTAGCCTGTACTGGTGTCTGAGGTTATTCTCTTCCCCAGATACAGGACTCTGCATTGCCTTTGCTGAATTCCAGACAGTTCTTCTCTGCCCATCTCTCCAGCCTGTCGAGGTCCTTCTGAAAAGCTGCACAGCACTCTGGAGTATCAGCCACTCCTCCCAGCTTTGTGTCATCAGTGAACTTGAAGAGGAGACTCTCTACCCCTTCATCCGATCATTGATGAATGGAACACTCTATCCTGTTGAAAAATTTCTGTTAGCTGCACAGCTTGCAAAGATTGTCTATAATATTTATATCTTTGGAAAAGGTAAACTGTATGTGTATCAAGGGGTGGAAGGCAGTGATCCTGACCCAGACACCACTGTACATGGAGGAGTTAGTGATCCACATAGCAGTTAACATGACTAGGCACAGGTTTGTGCTGTGCTGCACACAAATCTTGGCCACATAACAACCGCAGACAAGTCGTTGTAAAAGAGGAGCATGTGGGCAGCTCCCACTTGATACTGGCTACTTCGACACCTGCCTGGCCTTGCCTTTATCTAAAGGTTCACCAAGAACTTGTCATGTGAGCATTCTTTCTGTTTGACAGTGAGAATCATGAGCAATGTGGACTGGAGTTAAATGAGAGGAAGTCTGTGAACTGCAGATTGAAGAGAGAAAGAAGGTAGGGAGAGAAAGGGAGACAGAGAGGGGAAGAAGGGTTGACAGAAGTGAGTATAATGCAAGAGAGTTAAACCAAGAGGGAGGAAAGGAGGAGTGGGGTGGCAAGGAGAGAAAGCAAGACAAACAAACTCAGTATCTGAGAAGAGGAGGAAGGGAAGGCTAGGAAGCAGAGCAGGTAATGAGTGGCAAGCGATCATCCTGCCATGTGCAGCACTGATGAGGAGGAAAGCAGGTCCTGTTTTTTGTAGAGAAAGGTTTATGCTCAGCTCCCTCAGCAGCCTAGCCACTGTGCTTCATTCTCAGCACAGTAATATGTGCCAGAGTCATTGAGAAAAGCATGTTCTATTGAGAGGGTGATACTGTCTCCGTGTATCTTACTGCTGTTGAAATGGTTCTCGAAATCCTTCTCAACAGCTGCATTACCACCTTCTATTGCAGAAGCCACTTGGGTCAGCCTGGAGCCCTTCCCTGAAGGCAGCATGTACCAGTACATAGCTGTGCTGGTCGATTTTTTCTTGGAACATTTCAGATTCACAGGCTGGCCTTCTTGTATCACCATGTCTGGGGACTGTTCCAGAGCGAGCACTGGAAATGAAAAGCAGCAGCATTAAAGAGAAGGAAAAAATGGAACAAGGTGAACTAGGCACTGTGCGTTGGCAGAGAAGAGGGTGAGAAGGAACAGGGCAGGCTAGGGAGCAGTGGAAGGCATGGGTCAGCTTTTCAGATCAGCAGCTGAGTTCCCAACCTCTCTCCAATAGGTAAGATGCATTCCTAGGCAGTTTATGTCCCCCCAAAAAAGAACCATTTGGGGGCTGAGCAAAGAATTACAAATAGACAGCTATTGCAGGAGATTTGGGGATTCCTTTCCACTTCTTTCATTGCTCATCCTCAACACAAGTAACTTTGTGGAATGAAGCACTGCCAGCAACTGGATATACAGCTGGGAGAGCAGAAGTGGGATCAATGTAGGTGCTCAGGGATGCGTTGAGTTCACTTACCCATAGGGGCCAGTATGGCCACAAAGAAACAGTAGGGAACCATAGGGAAAAAGCCCCTGTTCTTTCAGCAACCTGTCTTTTGTAGCTGTCCAGAGATATGTGAAGAGGGAGCACTGTGTGAGGATGAGACATATTGGGGTGGGGCAGAAAAAGAAATGTGAGAAAGGATTGGCTGGCTGGGAACACTGAGGAATGACGCAAACAATAGCAGGAAAGCATAAGCCCTTCAGATGCAGTGGGCAGGGCAGTGGGGGATGGTGGGGAGGGAAGAAAGAAGGTATATGATCAGAACTATGCTGAGGTCGCATGGGAGCCTGAGTGTGCAAGGCAGAGGAATGTTGAGAGTTCCCTTTGTCCTTCTGAAGTCCTTGAGAGGTGGAGGAATGAGGTATAAAGACACACATTGGTCCCTCAATTTTCTCGCTATTTTTCATGTCTTCCCCAGACATGGATGGTTTAATTCCTGCCCCAGAACCCCACTTCCCACCCAGCTGTTTGATGGCTGTTTTTCTCTCTGCAGTACCGTGAGCACAGCAAATAACATCAACGAGAGGCAGGACCATGAAAGACACCACAGTAGCACAAGCATTCTGACTTTTGAAGGCCCTCATGGACTTTGCAGTGAGAGGGGTAGGAGAGGAAGGTAAATACCTGTAAAGAGCTCAGAGACAATCAGTGCACTGGCATGGGAAGAAAGAAAGGATCAACTGTGACCCAAAGGAAGAGGCATGAGGGAGAAGACGTACTGAGAATCAGGGCCAGGGTGACCTTTTCCTCCACTTTCCTTGCTGACAGAAAATAGCCTAAGTTCCTCCAGAGATTGTTTCTCACTTGGACCTCATTGGGGCCTAGCTGGGGAGCCCTGTGTGTCTCAGCCTGGTGCTGTCTCTGGGACAAAGGCTTGTGTCAGTTCTGCTTCAAGAGCACACTTCAGCTGGCAAATTCAAGGGTTGCTTAGGGACTGAGACCATCTGTGTCATAGCCCTCTCTACCCTGTGAATCGACTGTCCAAGATGATTTGTTTTCCTGGCAGGACTGAGTTTGTCCACCAGCAGAATGTGAAGGGTGCTGCTGGCACACAACCAGTGAGATTTCTAGGGTCTTGAAAGCAGCTGTACAGTGCAATTTAATTCACTCATGCTCTACCAGTGAGCAGAGTCTTACTGCTGCTCTTTCTCACAGGCTGATGAGATCCAGACCACTGTTATCATCTCCACTCTGCCCTCTGGTGTTTCTGCTCCGAAGAACATCCACACGGCCCTTCCTGAATGTGGCAAAATCTTCATAGGATATCTGGTGAGCACAGAGATGAACGTCTGGGAGAATAGCAAGGGTGAAAGGAAAACAGGGAATAAATGACCGAGGTATTCATTATGCCAAGCTCTGCTGGCAGCACCTTTCCCTCCTCATTCTCCTTCCTGCGCCTAGAGCTCTCCCTGAAAACAGGGAAAATGAAATAGGTGGAAATGGCCTGGGATCCCTGGTGGTACTTCTGTCTCATAATGCTGGGAAAGGGAAGGCTAGTGGTTTGTCACTCAACTCAGTGTTTCTCTGAAGAGGAAAGTTCACTGAAAGTCGTGAGGAAAACTATATGTGGGTGCTAAGCAGGAGACAGGATCAGCAGGTGGAGACTGTAATATAGTGCTGTGTTTTAGGTTCAGTATGGGAATTATGTTGATAACACAGGGTTGTCACTGAGCAGTGCTTACCTAAATCAAGGACTTTACATTATCTTGGCCTCTGCCAGTGAGGAGATGCACAAAAAGCTGGAAGGGAGCATTTCCTCTTTCTTTTCCTTTTCTTTACTATTATTGTTGTTGTTGTCATGATGATTGTGATGATGATGTTTGTATCTCAACCCATGAGTTTCACATTTTTCCTGTTCTTCTCCCATCCCACCAGTGACAAGGGGGTATGGGATGCATGATACCTTGGTGACAGGAGCTAAACCACATCAACCTGTGTGCCAGACAGCATCTCCTTTTCCCCACAGCTATGGCATGAGCTGCAGCACCCCTGACCAACTTATGCTTCGAACTCCACACACTGTGGAAAAGTGACCCATGTGGCAGCAGTGTCTGAAGAATTGCTGCCCACGGGATGGACTCACATTGGAGAAGTTCATGAAGGACTGTTTCCCGTGGCAGGGGCCCCAGGCAAAGCAGGGGAAGGATTCCTCTCTCTGACAGCAACAGAAAAACTGATCATAACTCTCATTCCCTGTCTCCCTGCACACTGGGGAGCAGGAGGTAGAACCTGGAAGGAGCAGGATGTGGGGAAAGTGTCTTTAAGATTTATTTTACTTCTCATTCTCAAGTTCTGATTCTGTTAATAATAAATTTAGTTAATATCCTCACTTGGAGTCTGTTTTGCCCATGATGGTGATCAGTAAGTGATCTTTCACAGTCCTTATCTCAACTCATGAAACCCTTTGTTATATTTTCTCTTCTCTGTCTGTTTGCAGAGGAGGGTGAGAGAGCGGCTTTAGTTGGCACGTGGCATCCAGCCAGGGTCCAACCACTACACCCACAGACCCCATTGTCTGCCAATACAAGACTGATGGAGACACAACCCACACACTTGGTTAAAAGTAACTAATGCAGACAAATTAAGGTAGCCTAGGTTAATTCTTGTGTTACCTCCTCCTGGAGGTCTGTGATCTTGATAACCCCATGTCCTAGAGAGCTGGGGTTGTGGTTTGCAAGCTTGTGACTCCCACATGGTTCCCAACAAATTCATATGGAGAAATTCCACATCAGCCATTCTCACTCTCTTCAAGTTACTCTGCTCTCTGTGTCACCATCTGTAGCCTTGGCTTCCCATCTGTGGTTCTCCACAAACCCTGATTCTCTTGCATCCATACTGAAGGGACTAGAGAGCTAGACATGGAAGAGGCAGAGGTCTGAGTTTATCTTTCAAAAGTGAGAAGTGAGGAGAAACGCACATAAATGGAAGGCTTCAGAAGAGACTGCAAGTAATTGACTGAAAAACTCCTAAAGATGAGTCTGCAAAGTGTTCCAAGATCCTGCCAG
>WEIV01006098.1:5994-93005 GCA_013390005.1 Calyptomena viridis | reverse complement strand
CAAAATTCACAGGAAGAAATAGAGTGATGCAGAGGAAATATATGGAAAGAAACCTTGTCAGATGGGGGCAAGAACAGTCTCATCTCCTGGTAATTTTTGCTCCAACCTGCCTCCTCTTTTTCCTCCTAGAAAGACAGAGCCACGTATATTTTTTCCAGCAAACCATCTATTCAATGGTTTCTGCCCTCCTCCCTGTTTGTAAATGGTCCATGGATTCCTTTTGATTTTCATTAATTTGGTGGATATTAAAATATACCAAATGAATGGTTTATGCAAATATGACTGTTGCTTCAAGAGATTGCTCGTTATTCATGTTGTGTGATTGATTGTTTAAGTCACAGGGTATTGTTTCTACTCCAGGACTGGAGAAGCACTACAACCAAAGCTTTCAAGAGAGTCAAAAACCATCAGGGCTATTCTTCACACAAACATCAGTTATTACCAGTGTCTAAAACATTTTCCCTTTGTGCAAAAGAAAAAGTGATATATAAACAAAGCCATGTCTTCTGATATATAAAGCAAGGGGAAAAGGATAATTAAATGTGTCTTCTAGTTCTCCCCTATACAAATTTGCAGGATTATGCAGCGCCCAGTCAGGAACAATTTTTGAAATTATTTGAAAGTCATTTGCAAATATATAAAAATAATTTGTCATATAGGAGATCTTCAAATGAAATGTCTTTAATACTTGCTCAGTGATTTTGGTGAGTTAATAAGCTAAGCTACCTTAAATTCATGTTCTTTCATAGATGATTTCCATCGTATACAAATTGATATTTTCACCTCTTTTGTATGTTCATGAATCATCCATTAATAGACTGCAAATCACATGAACCAGGTATTGTCCTCTAGGAATTGACAGCTAGTCACTGACAATGGCATACACTGAAATCAGAAGCTCTTGAGAAAAAGTGGTCAGAGCAGCCAAATATATGGTTTGTAAAGAAGTCCATTGTTTAAACTCAAGATCATAAATATGGGATCTGAATGCTGAATGGAAGGTACTTCATGCTGTTCTTCTTCAGTCTTCCCTCTTCTTAACTCTTACAAAGACTTTTGTAGGTCTTATGTAAAAAAAAGAAAAGCATCTAAACCCCACTTTTATCATGCAGATAAATAGAAAATGGAAGAGTATTCTGGGAAGGGTAAGTATTACTCTGTATAGAGTCAGACAAATTCTTAGAAAAACCCATAAAGTAATTCTTTTTGTTGACTCTGTATTTCTCTATGTAAGGATGAATTTCGCCATATAAAAGTGAAATTCATTTTTCATCACTGTGTTTCTTTCTTTAAATATTATATATGATCCCCCTTGCCCCTTTTTACAGGGCCCTTACGTTATACTGTTGCCAGCATGACAGCACAGGGGAACAGACTCAAAGAAACACAGCTCCCAGAAATCTCAATATCCCAATTCTCTATCACTCAGCCATTTTTTAACCCCCTCCAAATAATGCTGTCAGAGGAAGTGCTGGTATAATACTCTTATAGTCAAACGTACTGAAGGTCGTCTTAAAGTCATGTGGATACTGCCCTTCAAGAGGACATTTGCCCTTCGTATTACCTCTGTTATTCCCCATTTTTGAACTCTTCTTGTCCTTTTATCACAACCTCAAATAGTCATCTCGTGGTACCCTTCTGCAGTCCCTCTCTGCATCAACTGACCTTTACTAGTTTGTCTTGAAGCTGCCTCTGCCCTCTGTTCTTTTTCCCTGCTTCAAAATCCTTTTTCTGCCCTGCTATCTTTATAGCAAAATGTATTGATTCCTATAGAAAATCCATGTTGTTACTTCTTTCCTCTGATCCCTGTTTATTGATGATATTTGGAGGGATGGGATCTTTGTACAGCTGGAAAGCACCTGCAACACAGCAGAGATTCTCAGCAACGAAATCCCCACAATAAAAACAGTGTTTAGAGAAAACCTTCTGTTGTCTGTGAACCAGCACTGCATCAAGAACAGTTCTTGCACTCCTCCCCTAAAAGAAAATCATTACCTTCATGTGCAAAATATGCTTCCCCTTGTACACTGAATAATTTTGGTCTTTAATCTTTTATCTAGATCTCAAAATGCTTTATCTGTGGCATCACAGCCCTTCCCTTAATGACTGAACTTTCTGATGGCAGACATTTAGTCTCTGTATGTAAGCATATCAAGCTGGTTTAGGAAATGAGAATTGCAAATCACATTCTCCAGAATAGAAGTCAAAGTCTCCCATTATATGGGCAACATGAGTCTTTGTTCTATCTGAAAGAACAGATACAACAAAACAGTATGCAAATATCCGGCATCAATGAATACTGCCCCCTAATTTCCAAAAAGAACATTAGTGCACTCAATTCATCATACATTTACCCAAAGAAAAAGGTCAGGTCATTACCTGGTATCTTCTGGTACTACCCTGTTGAAGAGATTAAGGCCATGCTGATTTACACCAGCTAAGAATTTTGTCCCTGTGTTTGCTAACACTGCTGTGGTATTATTCTTCTTCTATTATGCTGACTTTTTCATTAGTTAACTAATATGAGAGTTATTTTGATGAATAGTACAAGCGCCTTCAATTTGCTCTTGTAATTAAGGTACATGATCAACCACTTGTTACTCAAATGCATGATGAACTGTTAAGGTCTGTTTAAGGAAAAAAATAATCTGCTTGTACAGTGCAAGTAGAGGCCTTTAAAAAGCTGTAGAGATTTAGAGAAAACTATTTTGAAGTCCATACAAGGTAAGTATGGATAGATACATTATAGAGCTTTTTCTCATCAAGAACAGTGACTCATTCACTGCACAAGAACTCCCAACATTAATTAAAATGCATTGGCTGGAAAAATATTCACCCTAATCTAAGGCAGGTAGAGAGAGGAACATTGAATTAAGTTACACTAATGATTTATTTCTTTCATGATTTATTTCTTTTACTGGTATATTGCAATTAGACATTCCCACTTAATCCCAACGTGTATGAATAACTGAAATCCTCACAGAGATAGGCTGGTTTTGTGGCATTTCTACCTAGATCTGAAGCAGGAGAGATTATCTCATGTGGAGGCCTGTTCCTAAGGCTAACAGAGACTCATCTCTGTTCTTGAACTTCTCTGTGCTTCATTCAACTTCAGTAACTTCCATACTTTATCTGTCACTGCCCTAACATTTTTTGAGAAGATGAAAATTACTGTCTCTTTATATTGCAGTAGCACAAAGAGAATGGCCTTGAAATGTGTGTGATAATTATGTATTTAAATATGGATAAAAGATGACCAAAGATATTCCAGGGTTTACCTTGCCCAAATATTTATGAGAAAGAATAAACTCTGTAAAAGGCCAATGTAAATAACAGGAGAAAATGATTGTTTGGGTTTTTTTTATCTTGTGAACTAAAGCATGAAAAAAATCAGCAACTTGCTTAGCAACACATAGAATGGGATTCTTGATCTGATGCTACTTATCAGCAGACCAGTGCTTGATCCAATGTAATTCAGTGTAAAGCTCAGTCTTTCCATTCTTATTTGTTTAATAGAAAGAGTTAAGAGAAGCTTTCAGAAAACTGATAACAAATATTTGTAAAGGATCCATTTCAAAATGACCAAATAATATCAGTGATCTTCACTGTTCATCTTCACTGTCACAAATTGCTAAAATCCTATTGAAAGAACAAGTGTTCTTCATTTGGAAAGGAACTAACGTAAGAAATTCTTTCATGAAGCCAAAAGATGGGAACATGTTGCAGCTTCCAAAACATGAGGTTCTGGCTCACAGAGAAGTACATAGAAGGCATATATACAAAAGGGTTCTAGGTAAATTATTTTTAGTCCAGGTGCTTACGTGAGCAGCAGAAGCCACAGGAAAGCGTAAACTACAGATAAAGTGAAGGTATTGAACTGAAAAAAGAGTGCAGTTCTGAAGAACAAGCTAAAAAGAGTAGCATCTGAGCAGAATCATATCTAAAAAATGTTGGCAATTAAATATGCCTTATTCCATTCTTTGTATGTTTAGGAAAGTGAGATTTTCTGCATTTTCTAAAATAAAGACTTTTTGTGGTTTTTGTCCACCTCCAATCAGCAGAACCCCAAATTTTAATTTTTCAAAGGGGATAACATTTTTTTTTTACTAGACAAGCATGGTTTGTTTATATCAATTAATTGTTTAAAAAATAAATATTGTAAAGTTTCTCACATGGTTTTATATGGAGACCTGGTAATAAATTTTCAACTGCAGAAGACTAAAGTTCAGACATTGGACATATATTAAAACAAGTAAATAAACTGAGTCATTTAAGAATAAGCAACAGGAAACTCAGCACTTCTAAGTCAAGATACCTTCAAAAGTTTAACCCTGAACTCTAACTCCTAAAATCTCAGCATTTCCTACTTCAATAAAGAACCTCTTTTTCCAAGAAGTGGCATTTCTTTGCTAGACTCACCTGTAGAATTGTGCCATAATTTTTAGTAAAAAAATCGCCGTGCTGTTGTAAAAGGAAGTTCATACACTAAGCCAATTTCAAATTCACATTCAGATCAGCTGAAGAATGGTATGGAAAATACAAAAGCCTTGAGATATTGTCTAACACTGATCTTGCATATCACATTTGCTACCCTAATATTGGCTAGGAAATTTTCTGCTAAGTACATTGATCTCAGCCTTCAAAGACTCTTTTCAGCTTAATTTTTAGGGTTCAGTGGGTCTAGGTAAGGTCTGAATTACTCAAGATATACCTTAAAAAAAATACAAATCTTCTCAAAGTGGAAAACAATACTGATTTTGAACCTCATTCCCTTTATTAAAGAAAGGCCAAACTAGGACTATAAGCATTGACTCATTAGTAGAGTAGCACAAGACACATATTCTCTCCACCAAAACAAAAACAAAGGCTCTGGCACTGGTCACAGTATATCTGCTTGATGCAAATAGTATCTCACAAGCCTATTGCCAAAACCTGACAGTTTCAGTTCTGAACCACTCAGTTCACCTACTCATGAATATTCATACACCTTTGATGTCCAAAGTATAGAACCTATCTTCCATTTTTTCCCACTTTGCTCACTTTGAAATTGTCAAAAAAACTCATATAATACTCACATGACCATATTAAGGACATAATCTGTCTCCAAATAAATTTACATATCCATCCACTCTTGTTTTCATCTTTTCCTTTGACATCAATCTATTCATATGCTTTCCCTCACATTTTTCATTCTTTCCTCTTTTCTACTTTCAGTATTTTATTTTAAAATTTTTTCTCATTCTTCTTTATTGATGAATGTTTGGCAATTTTCTCCTTTATATTTTTGTTTTTCATTTTCTCCTCAGTCATTCAAAGTATTTCAGCTGTTTTCCAAATTGTCTTTCAGCCTAGTCCTTTCTCATTTTTAGATTCTGTTCCTTTCAACCCATTTTCTTCTGTTTTGTTACCCATTTTCTTTAGATTTCTTTTCAACAGTTCTGACTTTCTAAAAATGTTTCCCTGGAAATACATCAGACATCCTTACAATGTTTTAATCAAGATAATTTCCTCTTCACAGGTGAAAATAGCATGTAAGTATGGACTTGATATCAAAGGTCCCAAAAGATGCAGCCTCTGTTAAAAGCCCTTCTAAATGTCCAGAGGAATTCCTAATTAAAACAAGAACTTATTTTTCACCCAAATATTGCTACACTATGTTATACTGTCTGTGTGAAATAAAATGCAACATTAGGTAGAAACTGAAATACTCCAGGGAAACACAATTTAAGGGACTATTTGGTCTGATGTTCTCCACAGACTGGAACACAAAATGCTATATGAACATCAAACTATAATCCTGAAAGGAAAAAATTGATAAAACCAGCACTAATAATTCCCAGACTTTGAATTTCTTCAGCACATCCAGACACGGAGAGAGCTGTTTTACTGTGATAACAATAGTATATATGCATGCATGTAAGTTTGGCCTGACTCTTCTGGAATACAATATTTGATGGTCCACAGGAGGCACAATGTACATGTTATGCTACTGCACTTTGAAGACATACTCTCTGGTTTCTGTCAGGAGCACAGAACACAGCTTGTGCATATTGTTTCCTACCTGATTTGTTCCATACATGGGCTTTTAAGGCAGAAGGTCTCTAATTCAGCATGGGCAGTCCTTATTAAGGCTGAAAATCTGTGACTCCGTATTATCAATACAAGCTTTAACAAGGTAGAATTATAATATGAAGCTGACTTGCCTTTTTGTGTGTTGTGTGAATTGGAGTGATTACAAGAGTACTCTTCACCACGCTCATAATTAACATGTGTGAAAGTGCTTCAGTCTGAACCTAGTTTGAAAATATTTCAGCAAAGCCTTTATCCACTTTAAAACATAAGTTTAGTTTTCTGAAGATCCTTTTAGAGCTGGATGTGAAACTACCTCCAACATCCTGACCTGATGTCTCACTTTGTCTCCTCACCTTGTTCTGCTCTTTGCTGCTGTTTATCTTTTATGGTCACCTCAACTTCTCCTCTCCAGACTAGCAGAACCTCCAATAGGATGGCAGTGAGTGGCCGAAGCACAGGAAAAGTGCAGGGTGACTGATTTCAGCTCAGTTTGAGAAGGTGTTTCAGCTTTGTCCTAACATGGAAACTTTGCCAGATAAGAGAAAAATAAGACCTAACCCATTAGTGATTAGTACTGATTGTGATGGACTCATCATTAGGACCAGACTCCTCTACAACAGAGGTTGTCATATACAGGGATTTTTTCAGTGAAGTGTTTGATTTTTTTCATTATTATTATTCTTCTATTGTTAGACAACTTATATCTTTTAAAGATATGACTCAATTGATCTGAGAAGAACATTAGTGGAAATGGCTTAAGATATGTGTTAGGGATATCTAGGCTATTTGGGATTTCTCTGGGTATGCTTTTCAACTGGTAATACATACATGGTGACTACATCCTCATGAGGTAGATACAATAAGCTAAACAAAAGTAAGTTTTTCTTAAGGAGGCTTAAGACCAGCACACTCTATATGCAGTCAAGAGGAAAGGAAATACAACATGTTTTCTAGAAAACCTGAAGTAGGCTCACATTAAACAAAGAGAAATAATCAATTGGTGTTTACAGTTCCAGAGGTAAGCAATTCTGTGCTAGCAAACAATGGTTTATACCCCTTTCTTCATGCTGCTTCTCTCTTAGGAACAGCTAGCACTTATTTACTCTTAGAGGGCATTAAAGGAACACATGGCTAAAAGAGCAACAGGGGCAACAGGCAATGCTTTGACTGTTATTTTTTCTTGAAGACCTTGAAAACAGTATATGAAGAGTCATCTGTGGAGTCCATGATTTTTCCTACTCAGGACTACTTAGGAATGAGTATTAGATATGGGAACTGCAGACTTTAAAGTGTGAAGCAAGGCAGCTTGCATCAGTGAAGCAGATCATGAAGGCTAACCCTATGACTGAGGGATGCACGTGTGAGATGCATACGCAGACACCACTGACAGCCCCCAAACACGAGCCACAGGGCAGGGACGAGGCCTGGCCCAAGGCAATATTCAGCTGCAGATGGTTCCAGCCTCCTTCCAAGCCCCAAGGCAAAGCTACTGCACTGCAGCATATGCAACAGAGTGGCAGAGGTGGCAGAGGAGTAGCATGGCATTGATAAGAAAAAATGACACACTGAAGGTCATCTCTAATCTTTCCAAGGGGGAGAAAGACAAGACTCATGGGGTCCAGGCTGACAAAGAGGACCCGGCAACAGCAGCAGCTTTTGGCCTGACAAAGACCAACACAAAGCTTACTTCTTTGTAAAGTACAATGTGCAATATCCAAGTTCCTTGGATATTTAAAACACAGAGACAAGGGGACTGCAGGAAGTGAAGGGAGAGCAGCATTTGATCGCACTTCTGCTTCGTTAACTAAGGCAGATCCTTTACTTATGTACTCATTTTCCTCATACATCATTAGTCCAACTTTATTAACAATTACAAGTCTCTGTATACTCTTTTCACTGCTGTTGTCTAGGCATTTTAGAAGACGAATAGTAGAACTACTGGTTTAAAAATGTCTGGTTTTGAGAGCTCACAATTTTCTCTCCATTCATCCCCTTCTTTCCTCCTATTTATTCAGCAATAAATACCAGTAATACACACTGTAATCCATCCTGAGACAGCAAGTTGTGTCAGCTGTCGATGGCAGATGTGATGTTAGTATGTTTAATCTACATCAAATGATGACACAGTTGTTAAAAGGGACCAAGTGGCTTCAAAAAAATATAGGACATGGGACTGTCAGGGGTGTATGGGCAAGATGTCTAAAAAGCATTGCAATCTTAAAACTTTAAAGCACTGATTTCAGTGTAGATAGCAGCAGGAGAGGGCTGGAATGTAATAAAACACATATGTAATAAAATGGGAGTCTTTGTTTAGATCTGCAGTGTCAGAAAAAAAATATGTCCCTACATATCTCTGAGTTAACACCTAGAACCCTGCTGTGGCTATGAACCATACAAAATCAGCAGTGAAAATGCTGCCATCCTCTCAATAGTAACATCAAACCTAAACGGGTCACAGCAAATGGGGAAAGCACAAAGGAGTAATACATAGAGGAATAACCAGAGGCAAGGAGACACCAGTACCTAACTACTATCAAAGTTTTTTGTTGGCGCCACAGTTGAGATGTTTTCAAAAGATAATTTTTTCAAGATCTGCATAGAGAACTTCCTAATTTTGCCCATCCCATGTGTAATGAAGGATTTGTGAAACTTTGCCAATAAATTTGTCACAAATGGGCAGTGTCATGGTACTGTAAGTAAGCCTTGTACATAAGCACAGGAACTGTCAGTCAGTTCCCAGAGTCATGTGAAATAAAAGAGGCTCCTCATTGGGACTTGCCCATTTCTTGACCAGACAGACAAGGCTACTTTATCCCTTGTAAACGTACTGCTTGCTAATAGTTTAGCTGAATGTACACCATGATTCCCCTTGCTTTGCCTTTAGCATTTCCAAACGAAGGAGAGGGGCTAACAGCTGAGAAGATCAGAAACAAGTGTGTGTCCTCAACTCAAACACCTCTCCCATGAATGCAGTAAAGGTTCTTAAGAATAAATCCTTGATGAAGAGCTTTTAGTCACCTAGTGTTTTGTCAGTTGAATGCAGGATGAATTGTTAGAGCAATTCAAAATTTCAAAAACCAAACCAAACAAACCAAAGAAAAAACCAACCAAACCCCACAAACTGTTTGAATCTTTTGTAACTTTGGAGCCTCTTTTACCCACTAAATAAACACAAATTTCTACCAGCTTTTCCTTAATGTGATTTAAGGGTGGTTTCAAGGTAGCTAGCTGACAGAACAGACTTCAACTTCTACAAGAGGGTGGTCTATAAAACTAAGATGATCAAGCTTGTACTGGGTGTTCAGCATCCTGTGATGGACTGAAATATTGTTAATGTCTTAAACATTGTCAAAATCATAGAAAGTCTTTTTGTCAAACTGCAAGCAAGCAACTACCTGTCTGCTACCACCAAAGAAACCCCTTCTCCAATATGCTTCCTGACTGGAATTTGGACTGTGAAGGGGAGCTTTCAATAAGACTATTGTCTAATCACCTCAGGTCAGAGAAGAAGTAAACAAGGCTCAGGAAAGACAAATATATCTGTGTTAAGATCCACCCTAGTGGAGCCCAGCAGGTGGCGGGTGGCAGAAGTGTAAGATCCACCCTAGTTGAGCCCAGCAGGTGGCAGAAGTGTTTGGGTATGTGATGGTGAAATCTCTTCACACCAGAGTAAACTCGTCCCCTCTCTGGGAAAACCAAGTACACATGGGACATTCACGTGGGAGGCAGCTGAGAAAGGGTCATAAACCATCAAATACCCTAAAGCATCCCCCTAGACTCATCCCTGAGGTCTTCCAGCACCAGAGGACCAAGTGATCCAAGTGAGGCAACGAGCCTGTCCCAAGAGACTGCAAAGCTTCTCCTCTTCAGGGGAAGTGCCTGGTATCTCCTGAATGTATACTAATCCATTGAACTCTATGTTTTGGGACCCTCACCACCAAGAAGATGAAGACACATGTGACACTTCTGATTTCCATGGGGTGGTGATAGTTTTTCTATTAAATTCCCTCTGTCACTCTCTTTCTTCCTCCCGCCCCTGCCTTTTCCTATTTCCTTCTCTCTCTGCTTCACATTTACTGTTAAATAAAATCCGTGCTATTGACTTTGGCATATGGTCTCATTTGCACCTTAATTTGGGCAGAGGCATTTCTAATAATTTTAATAACTAGATCATAACCCATCCAAATATTTTTCTCAAGATAGAACCAATGTACACTAGGGTGAAAAATGCACACACAGAAATGTGTCCCTCCATCAAGGTGCACAAACTGGTAATGCACAAGCTGTATACAAGTGTCTCCTGGTAACATTTGTTGGCTATGTAAGATTAATGGCTTGGTTAAGCTAGGAAGAAAAGTGTGCATGGAGCCTTAAGGGTCAACACTCAAGTTTTTGAGAGCAATGCAGTTTGTTCTATTTGTGCTTTTCTTTGCCTCCTCACCAAACTCATATTTCATTTCTGAATTTACCCACAAAAATTTTGAAAATATATTGGAATTTCTTGTGATTATTTCAGATGATTCTACAATTAAGTTGTAGAAATTATGAACCATATTCTTTCGTCTAATCACATACCTTATTTGGAACACATAATCCGAACAATAAAGCTGTTTAGAAATGAATTTTGCTTGGTCCATCCAAGTAGTTTTGGATGTTCACACTGGAAAAGCAGCCATCATCACTTTAGGACAGCATGGCACACTCTATTAAGGAGTAATGACTGCAAAGCCAGCTAAATTAGATACGATGAATCTGCCTGAAGCTTTCAGTGAGTTCATTAAAGCACATTATGAAAAACCCTGCCTAGCCAGAAGAGCTAATGTGGCTGGAAACAAAAAGCATAACTAGTTCAGCTCAACCAGAAAGAAGAAGTCTGTTGGGACAAAATCTGCTTTGGACACATCTGACAACGTGGACTTTCCTGTCTGTATTCTATAGCTGCACAGCATGAGAAGCTGGAAGGAAACAGAAAAACAGAAGTTTGAAGCCACTTTAAGGAATCAGAGGCAACTCTGTGTTAAAAAAACATCTGAATATGAACACAAGAGCCAACTGCAACTGTGGAGAGAGGAAAAAGCAGCTGAAACAAGAGAGAGCAAGAGGAAAAACAAGTGAGGGCAGAAAACTGAGCTGCTGAAGAGGCAGAGGGGCATCCCGTGTTTTAGGCCCTGCTTGCCCACTTCACTTTACACCTTTGAGAGCTGTGTACTCACCTTGCCTAAGAGATCTCCTTTCCTGTGGAGACTCTCACATGTTCTATACTAACAGAGATAGGAGAAAAACTACTACATACCTGTTCTGATTTTTAAGTGTGAATGAGGAGGACAGGAGGGGAGGTGCTATTCTCAGGACTCCAAGTCCAGATGTTGTGCCAAATGTTCAAAGAATAGCTGTTGTTAAAATTTCAACAGATTTATCTGAAAGCAACTGTCTTTGAAAAATATTCTCCAAAAAGAGAGGGGATAAAGAAGGGAAGACACGAGAAGAAAACACCAAAATGAATAACTAAAAAGAAAGATTGGGAATTTTTCAACCAAATGCTTTCTCTGTGATGTACTGATTTACAGAAATCAAATTTTTCACAGCAGACTGTTTCTAATCATTTCTCAGGTAGAGGCCCTCAGGTACAGTGGAAACATCCTGAGCAGACAGGAAAAGGACCCAATGCACAGAACTTAGTATTGCAGACATGAAAATTACCTAAATTCAATTTATTTGCTCTGGGCTTATATTTCTCATTAAGCACCCTCACCAGCAGGCTACAGAGCAAGAATGTTGCCACCATCTTATCTGACAAGGCCTGTATGTGTGCACAGACATACACAGACACAAGAAACCCCAAGGGAATATATAATATTTTCCTCATGTGGCATAGGTGCATCATTCTTAAATCTCAAAAACTTCAGAGGCTGTGAAAACCATTTTCTACCTGGCTTTACTAATAAGTTAAATAAAACTAATAATCATATCTATTAAATGCTAAACACCTATTTAGTTCTTCCAGTTAACTGGTCTGGAACACATCAAAATAAAGCAGGCTAGTGCAAATCTATTAACTCAATAACAGCAATATGAACATCCTTGTAAATCAGAGATGATCAGGTGACAAGCAAGCTTGAAGATATTTTACAGCTTTCACCTTTGCTTTGCTTAGGTTAGTGTGAAAAAGAGAACTCATGTCTTTGACCTTATGAAGCAGCTTTCATACATAAATGTGAAGATTTCTAAGTAGGAGACAATCATCTTCATTAAGATGAATTTGCTACTGATGGTGTACAAAATACATCATATGGGGATTTACTTAAGGGTGAAATATATTTTAAGTCAGCATACATCAAAGAAAAACACTTGTAAATCTTCCTACTTAGCATGGTATCGGGGATTTCTACAACCAAATGGAAGAAGTATAATTGTATGAAAAGGTGTGAAGAACTACATGTGTTTTAGCACACACCTCACACATGCACCTAAAAGCTTTTAAAAAGTAAGAATCATATTTTCATGACATTTTAGAAGTGTATATGCTGAGAGAAAACAACATATTTCCTATTTGCTTTTACATCTCTAGAAAAAACGCACAATAATAGCTTGGAAATTCCAGAAACATGATCAAGATCAACATCCTAACACTGGAAACATAACTGTGCTTACAAAAAAATTCTTCTTTTTTAATCTTATTATCTATTTTGCATCATATCTTCTTTATATCTAATGAAAGCTCGCAGTTGTTTTTGCATCCCACTCAATGACCAAAAAAGGTAGCATATAGTGATTTAAGATATTTAATTTAAGCTTAACAATTTATCTCAATTTACAATATTGCTAATGAGTTGCCTGTCAGGTACTGGAGAAATATCTTTACAACTAGAGGTTTGACTTCAACTTCATTTTGTTCTTCAAGATGTTGTAGATCTGCCCTGAAATTATTGGCATTATGATGTAATAATTTAAATTTGGGGTAAGACAAAGTTTGAGTGAAATGTTGCTAGATATTTTGAAGGAAGTAAAACATAGTAGTAGAACAATTCAGTTTTCTGGAAGTCATTTTAATGCTCTCTTTGACAAAACAGAAGTCTTGGAATGTTGTAAGGTGATTGAAACTGAATAATGAGAAAATTAGCTCAAGCAAAGAAAGAATCTGAAAAGGAAAGCTAATTCTTTGTCTACATTACAAATTCAACCATGTGGAGAGAAGCCTAAATGCAAACAGATGTATGTCCTGGCACGACATCCATTTAGCCACCATATTCTTATTCTGAAAAGACTGAAGACACTTAGATGAATGTCTTCATGTCTCAGAGCTGAAAAAAAAAATATCCCTAAGTCTTTAAATTCTCTTAAATGTGCTGTTTCTAAACCTAGCTGAAAATTTCCAGATCAGGCCTTACAAATACTTGTTTGCATCCTCAAATCTTATTTTGTTCCTTTCTCCTGTTTCATTCATTGCTCATGAACATTCACACTTGCAGTTTTTTGTTTGCACATATGTTTAGGGAACATCTGTTCTTTGTTCCCATCTGGTTGAGGTTATCTATGTATCTATGCATGAAGAAGGCAATTGGTTATCTGCTACTGTCACTTATTTTTATCTAACTTTATAACCTTGAGCCAGAGGGAGCAGGGATTGAATACAGCAGGAGCTGACCATCTGCCTTGGATAGCTGTGGAAATGTATGATTTCCACATAAAGCAAACCTTCAGCAAGTAGATATTGAGGCACTTTATTGAAAGAAGCTGGTGTCATCATCATTAACTTGGAAACAGAATAAAAGAGGAAAAAGCCCACCTTGCTTGGCTTGATCAGTCACCAGCTCAGCACAACAGCCAAAAATAAACCCCAGTTCTCCTGCATCCCATTTCATCTCTCTCTCCTTTGCTGTACACCATCAGTCAACATACAGGATCCTGCACCAGTAACATTCCTTTTTACCACCATTGAAGATAACAAGTTTCCTACAGGGTTGTTAGTGTTTCAGCAAGACAGAATTTTGCTTCAACAATAGATTTTTAAAACTGTGCAAGTTCTTACAGATGCCCATCATGAGTGAACTATACTATACTTGATAATAATGTTTATTTGCTACAAGTCATGTTTGTGATTACCTCTCCTGCCAGGCATAGTATAAGAAATGTTTAGCTACAGATTTGATGCAGGCAGACAGACTTCTATAACGAAGGGCTTTTTAGTTCCCAAATTTTGTTTTTCAAAGTGTCTGGTGTTGTACAGCAGAAGCAATTGTGGTAAAATGAGAGTTCCTGCTTTTTAACCCTGTTTCTATTTACCTATCTGCAAAACAATCTAAATTTTCACTGCAATTCTCCTTGACATTTTCCTTATCTATTTTCCTTTCTCGTTAGTCTGTCTCATGAGAAAATACGGGTGCAGAATACTAAATCAACTTTATGGTCAACACATCTGATATATATTGATGGACAGATTGTCTGCATATGAAAATCTTGGGTTTGAGGATTTTTTTTTACCAGAAGCACAAGAACATGTTCTTCCTGAACTGGAATATGTTCAAGAAAAACCTTTGCAAATCAAAGACTGTTATTCACCTGAAAGGAAGCAAGTGGCATTATTATAGCAAAGGAATATAAGCATACAAATGAGAGGAGATAGATGTATTTTCTATCCTTTCTCTCATGATGTGGTTGGCTGGTTGGTTTGGTTTACCCTTTTAATTATATACATGAAGCAATTTTCGTTAAGAGACAACCCAGGGGCAATTAGTCTACTTTAAGCACTTGTAATTTTTTTTATCTTGCCAAGGCAGAATACAATTGCCAGGGGTCAAGATCAAGAGCCAAGAGTTGTGGCTTCAGTTCCTAAGGACTGGCACCTTCAATTGTTGTGTTCAATGGGATGGGACTGTGATCTCAGTTGCAATTCACAGACATTTATGGTACAGATAAACAAAATATTAAATTGAATGTATTTATACACTGTGTATCACTAAGGGTCTTATGATCTTCAGGACCCACCTGTGGGCCAGAGAGTCTTATGTTTAGCTTATGCTGAGGTCACTTGTCACCTGCCGAACAGAAATCAAATGACTGTTCTGACACACAGGAAGTAAGAAGTAAAGGATAGGACAGGCCTTTCCCTGCTGAAGATGCTCAGCAAGCCCTCAATCTTGACAAGAGCATCATCAGACAGAAAATTCAACCAAAATTGGTGGCATCCACAGTAAACATGACTGCTGCTTCTCCACTGCTGACAGTTTTCTGCAAGTGCAGTGTGATGTGTTGGACCACTTCAAAGTTCCTACTAGGCACCAGCAAAAAAAAAAAGCATTATAGGCCCTTAGGTTTTAGCAATTCAGCTATAAATGGGATATAACAAGAAAATGCAGAAAACAACAATGACATTATTGAAAAAAATGAGAGAAGGGCAAAGAAGGCACAGCAGCTTAGCATTTCAAACATTACGTGGTGTTTTACTTTCGTATCCGTGAGTCTGAAGTTTTAGATAACTCTCTCCAGAAACTTGCAAACACAAACATGGCATCAGACACAAGTGAATATGGATATCTTAACTAGACCATGCTCTTCTCTCACTTGCAAAGGTCCAATGCAATTATTTGAATTCTACGGGAAATCCGCACAGAAGTACAAAATGGTTGAGTTTGGAAGGGAACTCAAGGTCACCTTGCCCAACACTCTGCTTAAGCAGTGTCATTTAGAGTTTAGTGGCCCAGGACTAAAAAGTCCAGGTAGCTTTTGAATATCAAATGAAAATACCCTCACAGTAAAAAGGTGTATCCTGATGCTTAAAGAGAACTGTCTGTGTTTCATTGTGTGTCCATTGCTTCTGGTCCTGTCACTGGTCACCATTGGAAAGAGCCTGGCTCCATCCTCTGGGTGCCTTTCCTTTCAGGTATTTTACACATTGATGAGGTTCTCCTGAGTCTTCACTTCTCCAGGCTGCACAGGCCCACCTCTCCCAGTCTTTCCTCAAAGGACAGGTGGGTCCAGACACTTAAATGTCTTTGTGACCCTTTGCTGGACTTCTGTGCATCTCTTTCTCTCTCGTACTGGAGAGTCCAAAACTGGACACAGCATTCCAGGAGTGACCTCGCCAGTGCTGAATAAGGGCGGGGGGGATCATCTCTCTCAACCTGCTGGCAACACTCCTAAGGCAGCTCAGGACATCATTTGCCTTTTTTTTTTTTTTTTGCAGTGCAACATTGCTGGTTAATGTTTAATTTGGTGTCTACTGGGACCCCCAGGTCCTTTTCCTTAGTAAATCTGGGCTTATAATCAAATTTTAGTGGAAAATCTAAACTCTAAGTGAACTGGAACCTCAGAATCAAATATTGATTTAATTTGCCTGAAATCATCCTAAATTTAGATATTAATTTATTTTAATAAGCTCAAAGACTCTAGAAAGACATTTATTATGCTACGTATTTTTTCTTCCACAAAAATACCAATTCGTCAAGATTTAAAGATGAAAAATATTACTTTATGTTTAATTTGACATAACACAGATAAAATAGTTTAATTTTAGCATTATTGTGCATAATTTTCTGATTCAAGACCCAAAACATCCTCAGTCATTGTCTGCAACTCTCTAAAAAGAGTATTTTTTAAAAAACTGCTGAAATAATCTGTTAATTTACCCAGGCGGTGGACAAAAGTTTTTGATCCTAAGACTTGCCTTCCATGACTTTATTCTGGCTATGAAATTCCGATGTCCCTGTGTTGCCTTTCCCAACCACAAAGTGAAACCTTAGTCCCTTGACCCCTTGTTCCCATGATGTTCTTGACACCATTTTACAGCCCCGTTTCACTTCCAAATCTGACACAAAGCACCAGGAAACACTCGAGGGTTCAGAAGTCAAGCTGTACTTATCTGTCATCTTAGCAGCGTCTTTCTTACTTTAAAATCAATCTTTGGGTGGATGTAACTTGTGTAAGCAATAATCACTGCCTTCTTTTAGTGTTTATTGCTCTGTCTGTTCACTGTGGAGTCACATTGGGAAATGAAAGAAGTGTGCCAGTGAAGTATGTGGGAAGAATGTAAAACAGAAATGTAGGAGCAAACATGCACCTCATTATTAAATACATACTTTTGAACTGAAGTCAAACATATCCAAAAATCATCTGCCATTTTTATTCCCGACAAAGAATTCCCAAGTATTATAATCTAAATGTGACAGATCTACTGGAGTTGATAAGAGTGGAATGAGGACCAGAAGCAGGTTTTGGGTGACTTTGAGATATTCTGTGTATCTTCTTCAACATGAATGGGATGTTATGTTAGCAACTTGGAGGAGATGCTCAGCATTTTGCAGACTTTGAGACTTGCAAATATTAATAAGCCAATATTTAAAAACACATTCCTCAGTTTGATTTGTATAGGTGTGGCTGTTCACAGAACACATCAGAAACACTGGGTAGGATTTGTAGATTTTGTCACTTCCTAGCAGAATCCTAGCTATTATTCCCATCTGTTTTTCATTAACACTGAAATTCCATGTGAAATCCTAGCTGCATTGAAGTTAATGTCAAAACTTTATTTTACCCAGCATTTGAGTAATGGACTCAGCATTTCTACATCATTAGATACTACTACATGTATAAAGTAGCTTGCAGCAGTATAATTTACTATATTAAAAATGTATTTTCAATGGTCACAGTAAAAGAGCACAGACTAAAACAAAACACAAGATTTTTGGATCTTTAGTAATTATCCCAGTTAGAAATATAACCATATTTTCATGCACACTTTTGAGATGGTCTAAGTGCTGCTGCTCAAAAGAAGTCAATCTAACTGTTTTGGTGGATGGTTTCTAACGTGAATTTGTCCTTTAAATCAACTAGCTGCATAAACTTGCAAGTGAAGAGAGGGAAAAAAAAGAGTCAGGGATGAATGCTTGCCATGAGAGGAAAATATATCTTTCTTTAGTGGAAATGGTGGCTTTTTCCAGCTTAAGGAGTTTCTGAAATTGTGATGGTAGACAGATCAGGACCTGTGTTTTTTCAAGTGGTCTTGAGGTACAAGTACCAATAGCCAATAATATGTCAAAAGAGTGGATGAGAGATGTCAGTACCTATTTATGATGTGCATGTGCAAGACCTCAGTCTCAAAGCCACAGACTTAACTGGAAGTATTACTTTTAAAAATATATTTAAGGCTCCAAAGTTTGCCCACCAAACTTTTGAAAAGCCTTTAGTTCATTAATACCTCAAAATTGTGTTGAGAAAATGGTGACACACTTTCCCAAGAGAATTTCTTTTGAATTCAGTGAGAAAATAAACATGTTGGTACAAGTTTTACAGGGATAATATGCAACCAAGGCAGAAGCATTCCACAAAAGCACCCAGCACAAAACTTAGTAAAATTCAACTCGTTGGCTTTAAGTTATCCAAAAGAGACTAAGAATAAAGAAAAGAATGGAGATTAAAAGAAGAAAACAAGAGTAGAGACAGAGAAAAGGAGAGAAAGAGTGAAGAAAGGATTAGACCTGACCCCTCCCCCAACACACACATGGTTTGTTCTGACCCACTAATTATATAATTCAGTGAGATTCGAATCCAGTATCTCACAGAGTGGCAGAAACAAACTGCACTGGGGATCAGAGGACCTCAGGCACTGGCCATGACACTGTACTGTGCTGAAGAATAGATATCCTCAAGCCTCTGTGATGTTCAGGTCCCCACTGTGGGGGCAGATACGAGCTTGCTCTGCCCAGGCAACTTCAAGCCCCTAACTGTAGTTATTTACAAGACAGAAGCCTGTAGCTACAGTCAGCCTTGCAAGCACACAAAGTATATTGAAATATAAAATATATTAGGTTCTGGTCAACTTGTACCACAGGCAAAGCATGTCTGTCTGCCTGGAAAAGGCAATGCAAATGTAGTCCTCTGTCTTTCTTGTGTCGCTCATCACTGGTCTGGTTTATTTGCACTGAGATCTTCATCAGAGCAGCCCTCTCTAACTCCAGATCCTGTTTGAACCCCTCAGTCCAGCACGACACCAGAAACAATTCTCCACTGCTCTCTCTCAGGAAAGAAGTTTTAATCTGATGTGTCTGAATAAGCCTGCACTGCAAAGCTGCAGGCAGCAGGTAATTCCCTCTCTATCACTGGATTTAATTCCCAGTTTCCAGGGAGTGGAAGTTGAGGGTGAAAACCACAGCAGGTAGGAAGAAGGAGTACTGCTAATTATGAACCTTGTGGGGGGCATAGATTTTCTAGCACTCAGTACTTCACAACACTGTGTTGTCTATGCAGCAGATCCAAATGCCAAAGCAGAGGAATGTCTCCAATGATTCTGATGGAGACAGGAGACCCCCAAGAATATTTAAGTAGAGCTCCATTGATTTCAATAGGCTGCAGCAAGAACTGCAAAGATTCACCTACTGGGAAACTAATAATGGACAGGGGCCTTTTTAACTCTTTCTCCTATTCTACCTGCTCTGAAGTAACCTAAATATAGATAAGAAGGTGTGTGTAAAAGTAAGCAGAAAACGAATGGGATTTAGAGGAGAAAAAAAGAATTAAAGGAGCTGGAAGAAAGGAAGGAGCTAGCAAATTAAATCTTGCTCTGGTTATCTCATAGTTCTAATGATCTGAAAAGAGGAGGTGGAAAGAACAAGAAAGAGAACAAGGATTTAGAGTAATGAATTAATTAATTGTGTAGATTGTCTTCTATTCAGCACAGAAAAAGAAATCAAGATTAAAAATAAGAATGAAAGTGAAAGTTATTAGAACAATTAACTCATAATCATGCTGTTGTGCTGCTTTGTTTTTGTTCTAACTATGCAAAAATAAGTCAAATAAATCCTACTTCATAAAGTTATTATTTCAAAATCAATGAAGTTATTATTTTTTTGAAATAAAAGCTTTTAAAATGTGCAAATAAATACCATTTGAAAAAGAAAGGAGGCAATGGGCAATGCAGGAGTAGATCTGTTTAGCTGCTTTCTGCTGAGGGAGCAGGAGAAAACAGCGATGGCCCCAGCTGACTGGGGAAGCCCAGGCTGCTTCTCCTCCCATGTGCTCTGCTGGAGGCAAAGCTGTCATGAGCCGTGGATGGAGATCCACTCAGTCACTGATTCTGACAGAGAAACCACTCATGTGCAGCGCTGGACAGTTTTAAATCTGCTGAGGGAGGTTACCCCTGGGCCTTGCAGTGGTTTGACAGCATGTACAATATGCATAATGTATGTGACTGGCGCAGAGACAGAGATGATGCAGTGTACAAATGAGTGCTGTAGAGGAAAAGATATGCATCACTTTGAGTCGTCTAAATTAAAATCACGCCAGAGACACTGCTGAACACACAATATACTGAGCTCCCTCGGCAGCAACTCGGAGGTGCATGATCTAGGGCAACAGCCAGTGATGCTAACTTCTCTGAAATACAAGGTGAACAGACTTGTGAGGATAAAAATGTGGCCAGCCTTACCAGCACAACCCAAAGACAACAGCAATATTATCAAATGAGGTTGATGTCTGCTAAAACAGCGATCAGCCCCACAAAAGTTCTATGTAGATAACATTAACCTGAACAGGCAGGATTTTGTGTATTACATCTGGTTATGTTACTTATTTTCATATTCTATTTTTTTTGTTGTTGCTTTGGTTATTTACTTATGGTAGTATATATTGTAAATAATAGTAATAATAAAAACCACAACAATTATTATTATTGCTATTATTACTGTTGTTATTATTATTATCATTATTACAATCATATACCTCTATAGTCCTCTATAGCAATTACTGAAGTTGGCAAAATGCCTACTTGAAGAAACACTTTTAGAAAAAGTTGTTCATACGAATCATTGGTAAATTTTGGGGTTTGAATCTTTCTTGTGTATAGCTTACAATATGGAAATTTTTTGTTCCAGTAATCCTGATTGTTGGATATTTCCTAGGCCAGGTTACTCACTCGCCTGGGCTGCATTTTCCAGCACTGTGTCAAATTTGACTTGATGTGAGGATTTCAAGGAAATGGGAAAAGGAGACTTGAAAGGAAACTGCTAACAACAGCAGCTGAATAGTATATGAGAGTGGGCCAAGTTTTCAGATTATGTAAATAGCTGTAGTTTTGCCAAAACTAGCAGATCTGTACTGGAAGGTAACAGAATATCTTGTTAGACAGAAAGAGATTTGAAGGGGAACTTAGCCAGTAACCAGGCTAACTTGTTTCAAGGATTTGAGAGCTGATCAAATTGAGAAGAAGAAAAAACCCCAAACCAACCAAAATAGGTGCTATATCATCTGAGGCTATGATATCTTTAGTAGATGTGGCACATATTAAAAGTTGTTCCATATGCAGTCATTTTTATTTCAGCTATTCCTCTGCACTCTTCCATTATTAAAGTTTAATGCACAGAATTCCTTGGGGACTTTCACATTTATTAACAAAGCATTTTATGTGCTAACAGAAAATCCCCAAATTAGGAGAAATCATTTACAAGCAGACAACAGCTGTTACAGCATTAAAACTTTAATTGGCACCCCCTAATAGATCGTTGGGTATTTCAGTCATCCTCTTAAGGATGTGATAATCCTTATAATACTCAGAAAGAGAACAATTTGTAAGAACAGGATTGCACATTAGCATAGAGTGTGTATGCAGATGCAAATATGTATCTGTCTGAAATGAATGGTAACCTGAGAAGACACTATGTATGAGTTAGGCACCTGAATTCTGCCTCTTACCTGTGATTTTAGGCAAGCTATTTCTCTAATTTGATTTCTTATCCACTTTTTGCCAGTATATCTTAAAAGAACCATGGTCAACTCTCACTACCACTTCCATTAGGCAGAACCTTCTGCTACCTTGATAAAGACATTAATAAAAATAACTTAGATGATTTGTTAACATGCAAAAATACAAGAATGTGACTCCTTATGTGCTATGCAAGGGAGAAAGATTATTTCTGATGGATATCTAACACTCAAAATCTATACCAAAGCAACATGAATCAGTCCTCAATGCATACCTTGTCCAAATTCTTTTACTTTAAAAACAATTTTTTTAAGAATTAAGTTCATGACTGAAAGAGAACACCATTGATGAAACCATTAGTGGTCTGGCTCAACAGCACATTCGGAAAAAAAATAATAAAATTAACAGAGTAATTGGTACAGTAAATTATCTCTGTAATTCAACATCCATTTATTTAAAACCTGTACTGGAAAACAGTACTGCAATGAAACTGAAAACTATTGTTGTGCTTCTCCTCAGGGATTTTTTCCATCTGTGAACAACATTGCCACAAAGTTTTTCTCCATTTCCTTTATTTCCAAACACCCTAAATAAAACAGTAAAGGAGAGTCCCAGAGAAGATGATTAAAAGCGGTATTTAAAAAATTGCCTTGGGATGGGTTTTCATCTCATAAACAGCTGCTTAAGTGTTTTGTTGATCTTGGGTCTTGGAGGAAGATTTGCTCCAATGGTAGGAAATACATAATAGTTTCACAGCTTAGCCACACTAACAACCAAGTATGTCAAATGCTTTCTTCATAGCATAATTAAGAATCCTGAAGATTTGACTTTGAATATTATGTGGCAAATTTAAATATTATGTGGCAAACAGAAGGCTAAGCAATGATTATTTGCAGAATAGCAATCCAACCATTTTAGACTGTTTCAATTAGCTTCAAATTTAAGCATGAAAAAAAAGCCAGCAATTCAAGTAGGATTTCAAATTGTTGATTCTAACAGAAGGAAACAAAAAAGGTAAAAAGAGATAAAAAATGTATTTGCAAAGACTTGTCTGTCTTTCACAGGAAAGTTATATATTAACTTGGGTGGTGATACATCATTATGGCATGTTTTTCTATGGTCAGAGCTAATTTCTAGCTTCTGGCCAAAGAAGAAACTCTGCTTCTCTTGTAAAGCATACTTACTAAAGACCTGAAGTAAAGTGGACAAATACAGAACTAATTTAGCTCTAAGCACAGATCTGCACTGAAGAACTTTTGACTCCACAGAGAGCTTGCAACAGGTTCGGTGTACCTTTTGAAAGCTTAGTTTGAGTAAAGGAAAATCCTCCTTGAATTCCAGTCATCCCTTTCTAACATGTACACAGTTGCATAAAACACTCAGGTCAGGTTTTTCAATATCCATCAATTTCTAAAAAATAAAATATCTGGATTATGCCAACTGCTCTTTATAGTCATCATATACGAGTTAGGGAATTCATGTGCACTTTGATGCAAAAGGTGATCTTTCACCCAAAGAACATAATTACAAATGACTGATATCTGTTGTTCTGCATTGTTAAGGAGATGCTGCAGAGAAATTTGTATTTTATGTCACTCTCACAGCTCCTACTCAGCTGTGCTTATCAGCAGCAAAACAAATCCATCAAGAATTGCTCAGAAGACAAAGTTGACAAGAAAGGACAAGGTATATCAAAACATGAGCGACAATCCTATTGACTTAGGCTCAATCACTCTTAACATACTTTATTATATACACACACAGGCAATAGTGTTCATAATTTGACACAATGAGAAAACAGGTGGAACAGATAAAGTTTCAGTATAGATACAGAAAAAATTAAATCGTAAAGGTTTTTATTGCATAAGAGCATAATCCTCCAAAACTACTATTCAGTATACGTGGGAATCAATACCATAGACCACAGATTATACCTCATGTTTTACAAGGTTTCTTCTGGCTTCCTATATGCATTTGTGTAGAACTTTAGTGTAGTCCATCTTCAGGATTATTTTAACAGTTTGGAAACGTCACAACCACATGACTTGAACCTCTTCTACTATCACAACATTTTTAATAAGATATGCTCCCTGCTTGAGGTAACACTTGGCAGTCCCTCTCACACCTTGTCTCTGCCAGGTCAGAGTAGGAAAGACTAAGAAGTAAGGGTTCAGGATTCATATGCGTTGGGGAAGGACCACACCATTGCTTCACATTCACCTGACAAGAAGGCAAGGAGCCAAACAGCTGCATGCCAAAGCTTGCAGAGATATTGATGAAAATCATGTAGATTAAACACATAAATTCATATATTAGAAAGACTTACTTGCTGGATCCCCCAGTATGAATAAATGCCAAAGAAGAAGTAATCTAAATGGTTATTAGCATAATTTGAGTGCCTAGTGCGGTTCTGCTCCAGCTACAAATGTGATTGAGACATATGCTTGCTCTGATGGAGGAAATTAGCAGAGGATTACTGCTTTCCCCAGGAAGATTAAACTAAGAAGAAAAAATAATTTGCTTTCCATTGCACTGCTATACCATCTACCATTAAAAGAAAACAGACTACATTAAAAAGGACCATCAGTTTAATGGAAAGATTATTCTGACAGTTGCCAGCTTCACAGCCTGTTCAGTCACATAAGTCAAGCCCACATAGGAAGCAACAGCAGAAGCTGTTGCCTTAGCCCAGACAGTAGAAACGTAAAGAATTCATAATTACATCATCAAATGGAATCAGGAGATCAGGAGTTTGTTCTAGGTGCCTGCCTTGTCAGCATCATAGCACTCTCCCATCATCCCATCCCCAAAGAGGGACCTATGCAAAACTGCTGATTATGGGAACTAAGGATATGGACAAGAGCAATCACACTCCTCTTCACCCTAACTCTGCCCAAGTTCAAGCTATGTTACAGAGTTCAATATCTATGTATTGTGATTCAAAGTTGAAGTATGAAGGAATAGTGATTATAACACAATCCTTCCTAGTATCCTCAAATTCATATTTCATGTGCCACATGCTCATGTGGCATCATGAGAAAGTGCACAGGTCTCATTGTCCAAGTAACTGCTAATGATGATGAAGAGGGTGGTATGTGCCAAAGGTTAAAGAACGTGTCAGCATTAACACAAAGGGCCATAACACCTTTCCTCATTATCTGACAAACGATATCCTATCCACCCACACATGATTCTGTTACCAGTGTAGTCAGAGAAAATGTAAGAATTTTACAGGTATTTTAACTGTTTCACTAGCAGGATTTATAGCTGAATGAAGACATGCAGAAACCTTCTTGTATGCAGATGCTTTTTATAACTACCTTGGTACTTTATTCAATAGAAGGGGTGGACTAGAAATAGCACCAGAAAATAAGAAAAGCCAGAACTACAATTGAGCTCTAATAGATCTACATCTTATTCATACAATGTGCACAGTGTTTCCCACTGTCTAATGCAAGCTCTTCAAGACACAGGAAATAATAAACACATGGCACAGGAGTGCACATGGAATTTTGGTCTGGTGAATCTGAGCCCATTTCCCAGCTCTCTAAGGGACACAGGCTAGATACCAGTGTGGCAGAGAACAGATCTCATATATTGTATTTCCTTAAAGATTAGAGATTAGGATATGTCTAATTTGTGATGCCTGTTTGTATTAACTCCTGCATTTCTGCTCAATTGAAGCAGTCAACTGCACTTTACTTGTCTACAGAAGAAAGCAGTCATATCTAAATCAGTTGCAGTAGTACTGCCATGTTCACTAAAAACCTCTTTACCTTGCTTTACACAGCTCACTCATTTATAAAGCAGATAAAAGAAAGCATTAGGAGGGAAAAATGCAGTAGAGTTAGCAGTGGGTCAATCCCAAGCACAAACATAGGCTGGGTGGAGAATGGGTGGATAGCAGCCCTGAGGAGAAGAACTGGGGGTATTAGTGGATGAGAAGCTCAACGTGTCCAAGCAATGTGTGCTCACACATGGCTGAGTCACCATTGTCCTGTGCTTCCTCACTGCTCTTCTGACAGTAGTTTGCTGAAGGTACAGGTTATTTGGCAGTTATTAGTAACCTTCCCTTGCCTACCCTGTACCAGATTAGCTATGCTTCCAGCTGAGCACTGACAGAGGAAATGATCTCAATATGTATTTCTGGATTACGCACAGGGAATTTTCCTTCCCTCTCAAGCTGTTTTTTTGATATCACAAAAAAGCAAACAAAAAGAAATTCTTATCGCAGCCTCAGTAGTTTAGGTATCTGGTCTCGTTAGGCAGGTGTAAGAAAAATGTTTGGTTTTAATTAATAGAATTTATCAAACAAATAGGTGCTTTTGAGGGCAAATGAGGGAGATACTTTTTGAAGCAGGAAAATGTCCTTTTCTGAAGGATGAGAAGAGCTACCTACATTGCATCCTCATCAGCAAGGCCTTGTTTATCCATTAAATACTTTGTCTTGTTCCAGTTTCAGCCTTTGTACAACAAGTATTTTGTACCTGTCTTACTGGTTATCTCTGTTTTTTCTTAATATTATCTTTTCACCTGTCAATGTGCTGTCCATTGAATGCCAGCTGGTTCTAATGGCAGTGCCAGAGAGCACAAGGCAGGGCCAGGGGACAGGTCAAGATGGATTTCCCTCTGACCAAGGAAGTATTCATCTAAGGACAGAGCATAAGTAAAAGGCTTCTGAGAAAAGCAACCTACTTCCTAAAGGTGACATTTAGCAGCTACTTCAACCCCTGGTTTTGATTTTAGCAGTCAGTTCATCCAAACACAAGTGTAGCAAACCCCCCATTATATTGCTAAAATGAAGTTTCCTCCCCCGATCAAAGATTCAGGTGCTGCAGGTACCCAAGACAGCTGACACACTGAAGGAATGCAAGTGCTCAGGACTGCCTGTTTGGATTCAGGAGGGGAACTCCCTATATAAATAGATGAAGATCATCACAGATCCAAGTCCTGTAAAGAAGTGGAAAACTGCAAGGGCACAAAAATCTCTTGCATGGGTGGCCCTTCTAGACATAGTGCAATGTGCATTGGAACAAGACTGCAGCAGGTAGTTGCCAATGGTTATATTGGGAAACTTTAATCTCTGTGGCTATAAACTGAAATTCTTCAGTGTCAGAAAAAAAATGTTTAAAAAAATTGAAGCTACCTGAAACAGTTTTATAACTCTACATGTTAAAAATAAACAATACGTAGTTAGGAGTCTCATTCTCTAAATTCTTCCTGCCATGAGTTTCAACTAACCAGTTATTTGCTTCTTGATTGCTTTATGCAATCTTCTCAGAATTGCATGGTACCAACTATTCCAGTGCCAAAAGAGACTCTGACACAAGCAAATTGGATTTTGCTTTCAGAAAGGAATATTGTTAGATTTACACTTCAACAGAGCAAAGGTTAACCTTTGTTGTCTCCTTTACCCAAAAGACAGCTTGGAACAGGCAGTAGGCCTCTGCTTTCCAGATCTGATAAAATGAAACAAAAGCAATTAAGGGCTCATTTGTCACAACATGGAAGGCAGTTTTTACACTGCTTTCAGTTGTGCTAACAAGGATGTCATTCTGATGCCATGGTGATTTTATTCTTGATCTATCTATTTTGTTCCTGATAATCCTCCTCACACTTCCTCAGAGCAACTCCACAATGAGGAGAATTAGATGCCTCAGTCCATTCAGCTGCCTGAAGCAGTCCCTTCAGGCTGCCTGGCCATTCTGACTGTGGATACTTGAGGATTTCAAGTGCAATAGTACATGCCATCTTATCCAGCAGGTGAAAAAAACCCACCCATTACCCACCTCAGCCTTCACAGCTCACAACCTTTTGAACCAACTGATATTCTCAGTTCTCAACTCTCCAGACTCTGACTACAGGACAGAGAAACATTCAGCTTTTTGTTGCATGTTTAGGAACCCAAATGTCTGAAGCAAGGCTAATTAGAGAAAGAACAGTCATTCGCTGTGCCCAGACAGCACATCATTCCATCATGCTCTGACAGCAGGCTTATGTGAGATATGGGAAGCTGTCATGCTGGATCTCAGCCAGGAGTACAACTCCTTCCCCTCTTTAAATCAATAGGGATTTGACCACTGGCTGCAGTGTGAACAAGAACAAACCCTTAGTGTTGCTGTGCTCACAGTGGTGCTCTCCATGCCACCCGCTCTCACTTTGCCTTCTCATTAACGTCCTCTAATTGCAGTGGTTGTTTCAGGCTGGTTTACACTGCCCAAGGCAAATGAGAAAATGCCCACCTTTCCACCAGAGGGTCATCTGCATAAACAATTAATGAAGAGTTGCTGCCCTCGGCTAATGTACTGTCTGTCAGGTTGATATAACCTAGGGCTAGTTAGATCTTTTGAACAATGATCAGTTGCTGTTAATGCTCTGCTAGACTATTAAACTCCAGTTGGCAGGCTAAAGCATCAGGCAAACATAGTGGGCTTCTTGATTAAAATATTGAAAAGACTACATCCTGCTGTCAATAATGGTTTTGATCTCCTAAAAGAAGGAAAATATCTTGTGGCAGAAATGTAATTACAACAGAAACACTGTACTTCCCTGGTTTAGAGCAGATGGAGAAAAGGTCAGCTATCAATTAAGCTGTAGGATAAAATAGTCTCATATAAAGATAAGAAAAGAATCAATGAAAATAAACTCCTCTGTATGAGGGTAGATTTCTCTGTTTCACTTATACTGCAAGGAGATGACTACACAAATTTAGAAGAAAAGTAATTCCCTAGCTAACTTCTAACAGCCACATGAGAACACTTTTAGGTGGAAGCAAAGCCACAAGGGTTCAACAGTGTGGGAATGAAATCACCTCTAAATCTATGCACTGACTGGCTCAAGTAGTGCAGAGAGGACAGCAAAATGTGTTATAGGCAGGTGGAGCCCAGAAACAGATGAACTGGGTGCATTAAAATCACTAGGTTAGACTTGCACTTGGTGAAAATCAGGGTATGTTTGGCTTACTGAAGTAAGAAAAGAAAAAATCACCTACCAGTAAATACACGAGAATTTTTTTTATAAAAGAACCACGTGCTTTTGGTTTCATTCCACAGAGTGTTCAAAACCTGAGACCTGTGTTTAAGAAAGACCTGTCCTGTACGTGGTTTTATTTTTTTTGTTCCTATTCAGCACCACCTCAATTTAAAATATTGATTGTTTTTTTTTTTGGCAGAAAGGATATTTCCTTGAGATTTCATCTTTGAGTGTGCCATTTTATATTGAAAATTTAATGTTATCAAACAGAGCTGGGTCAAAGAAAGGGAAAATCCTGATGAAGACTAACTGGAGAAAAGAGCACGATTTCTGATGGACAATTCCAAACCCACTAAATATTTAAAGAAAGTTTCATTAAAATAAACAGTATTTAATTTAGTTTGACTCTTGTCAAAACAGTTTTTAAAAGTTATTTTTCTTGACCTAATTTTTTGCAAGACCACTTATAGAAGAGAAAGAATGATTTTCACTATTTGCTCTTTTCTACATGTATGGGAAGGACCTGTCTTGAAGTTTTCATGCTGGAATGTGGCCTCTGCCTTAGACATATCCAAGTCCATTTAATAAATAGAAATTACCATGGTAAAAGTATCCTTAGTCTTTACTCATTCATAAACTATTCAAAGAAAAATAATTTTTATGTACTTCTGAAATATGCATGAGGATATATTTTCAAGTATTTTTAAATGATGTGCTCTGCATCTATTACATTATAAACATGTATGTAACAGCATGAGCCAAGCAGATTTAATAAGTTATAAATAATCTTGTTCTGTGTTTACCATTTTCCTTTTTTTTTTCATAGGAATTTATTCTTTTGATATTATTACAAGAATTACATTACAAGTAATCACAATAATCCTGTTTAACATTTAAGGAATGAATTAGTCACTTCGTTATTGATGAATGACAGTTTAACCTAAAAAATTAAAATCATAATTGAAGTGCCCATGTACTTGTCTCCGACTTCTATCATATTTACTTCCTTCACTTCTCACTCAATATATTTCTTTGATGGTTCCAAATAATGGCTAAGACTCAGAAATACATCTGTGCTAACCACAAATTACCAATATGCACAGACAGGGGTAAACTGCTTTGTGTCATATAAGCTACAATATTGCCAACAGCAAAGGTTAAGTAGCTAATTCTCAAGAGGGAAGAAATTATGAAATGTGTCTGCACTTTGAGGATATTAATTTGTTTCTTATTTATGGTTGTTCTGATCTTAATATATAGCTGGGCTCTATTTGTTTAGAAAAAAAGCCTCTTTCTTGTCCCTGGTTTCAATGGAAAATTAATAGATAATAATTGTTGTCAAAACATCAGAGTTGCAGGAGATCATTTTTCTGTTGCTTGTGCTGTGATTCAATAAGCTTGTAAGCTTTTGCTGATTTAATTTCACACATGCCAATCACTCTCAAAATTTTGACTCAAGGAAGCTAAAAACCATGGCCCATCAAAGCCTGCAAGCTGCTGAGGAGTCACCTTGCAGCTACTACATGGTACATTCAACACACAACAGACTTCTGCTTACTCTAAATAAACACTAATGGTCACAAAGTATACATTCCTGAAAAGGATCTGAATAAGTAGCATACACGAAATAATGAAAGTCCTCTTAGTTCCAGTTCCAAGAGGATTTTTTGTGTAAATAAGAGACTTTATTCCCATTTCTCTAGTGATGCAAACCAGAATATTAGTTTCAGGCTCTTTCCTCCCAAACATATCCCCTCTCTACACTATGTAAAAGGCTTTCATCTTTAAAAATGGTGCTAAATATTGTAAGGTTTGACCTATCATGCATTTCACTCCACCCTCCCCAACCACTGCTTAGTTCCTTCACAAAATAACAGTGAATTAGATACAACACTTTCTTTCCCAGTACCTAATAACCTTTTTTAACATGTTCACTGCTAAATCTGTCAGTAAATCCACTTTCTAAGGTATCTCCTAGTTTCCATAGATTCAGGTTTAACATTTTGAAGCCAACTTATACATAGAAAACAGTAAAAGCTATTCTATTAAAATCTAAATTTATACGTAGAATATTGAGCATATACTATCTTTTGGGTGCCATTTGCATTTATACTGCATGGATTGACTAACTCTGTACACTATACTGATACCAAATATTTTAAACTGTCATGTCAATTGCCCAGGTACTATGTCTCTAAATTCCAGTCCCATCAATGAAATCCTGAAAATAAAGGATTCAGGTAACTTCAATTTTTATATTCCAGAACCAACATAATACAAAATTCAAATCAATTGCAGCAGGGATGCAAAAGATGCTTACAATAAGAAGAACAATATCTGAAACATTTTGTATATCAGGTTTTCACAGCACAAATTAACAATATGTATTTAATAGTATTCTACTACTCGTGATAAACGTTATAAACCTGGATCTATCATAATTGTTTGGCTCCACCATTGTTTGATGACTTAACTGCTTTGTTTTGTGTATGTTTCTGAGCAGATGGAGGGTGAATTCTGATTTAGGTAATTAGCAGATGGGTCATTGAACAAAATTCTTAGTTAGTTAATATATTAGTTTTTGAAAAATAGAGGCTTAATGAACTAATTTACATATAATTATTAGTAATCCTATTCTGAGTAGGCAAGTTGGATAACTGATGTACTCAGCAAAAGGGCACATTCAGCTCTGGTCATTCAAAGCTCTTGTTTATTCAGTAGAGAAAGAATGACCTAAGTGTAGCAAATGCCAGGTTGACCCTTCTACAACAACTTTGTATTTTTAGGTACAAAAACATTTAAAAGAGAGTCTTATTTCTGTTACTATCGGATCAGAAATTCCTGCTTTAAATGAAGCAGAAGTTTGTCAAAGGTCACACTGGAAATCATTAGCAGAACGAAGAACAGACCTTCTATTCCTGAGCTCAGTCAAGTCCAGGTCTCTCAAGCAACACAAACCATAATGAGAAACCTTTCAGGTCACAGGCCATCAGTCCTGGCTTGCAACTATTACAGTTCAGTCATGATAAGGGAGGAAGATACATCTTTCTACTTGTGCATTTTTATTCCTTCCTCCATTTTTCCTTTCCTCCAACTCTGCTTGGTCCAAGACAGACTGCTGTGCATTTCCCCCTGCTCTAAACCCACCTCTGGGGGGCAAACCCCACAAAACAACAAAGCAAAATTCTGCCAATAATTGATAACTCACCAAAGCAGCATCACAGTTTCTTCCAGAGCTGTGATCTACATAGAAAATGAGAAAGAATCAGCTGTTCATGGCTACATAGAAAATGAGAAGGAATCAACATTGCATCAGTTCCTCAATGCTTAATGCTGGTCAGGGTAATTTAAAAACCTTGAAACTGCTCTAAATTATTCTTTGAACCTGGCTCATTCTTTATAGCACTTAGGACTGTAGCACAAGGTCACGTTTTTCCTCACTCCTTTAGGTGTACTATGGATCTAACACAGCTGAGGATCTTGAGGCAGATCTCTCGTAAGGGTCAAGGAACTTTAAACATCACAGAGGAAAAGCAATTCAGGGCTGATCAGAGAGCAGGGGAGTCTCTGAATCAGGGTCGTGGTTTTGCCTGTTATAAAGATGAATTTAGTTCCTGACAGCCAGAAAATGTCCTTCAGTTTGGGTTATTTCTTGAGGTCTAATTAAATTATTCTGGGTGTCTTTCTCTCTGTAATGCTCATCAGGAGGCTGACAGATTTGTTTCCTGCATCTCAGGAAAAATTGCATGCATATGTCAGTAGCAAAATCAGTCTTCAGTCATGGTTTCAAGAAGTATAGCATAAATAAATAAAATCATGGAACTGTTTTCTGTGAGATCTCTCTCTTTTCTCCCTCACATATACAGATTCTTCAGTGGGCTCAAGGCCATTGTGAATGTAAAAAGTGACTTTAGGGATACAAAGCGCATCCTGCTTGTGCTGACGTTTTCAGACTGTCTTAAACAGATTATTCATGATTGCATGAAAGCCAAGAGAACAATATGGAAAGCAGACTGGCTATGCACCTACAGCCTGATGCCAACTTGGCTCTCTGTTTAGAGGCTGACATCATCTCTTGAAAGAGCTGGAGCTACAAGTCAGTTTATCTTGAAAGGAGGACACTCCATGAAGCTGTGGGCAGGTCTCATCATAGCTTGCTCAGGTTTCACGGCACAGTGAGTTATCAAATACCTGTGGTCGGGAGGTGTGGGGCAGTTTAACTTCAAACTACAGATGTTAGTTTGGCATCAAATGTGTTCTGTCCTAGACAGTTGGTGTTAAAGTCTATAGTACCTGTATAGAGAAGATAAACAGGATATGACAGATGTACAAAAATACAAAAAAGGTTTCCCACATGGAAAATGCTTTTCAAAATCAAGAATATAGTGATTTAGGGTCTCCATATTTTCGTAGTATTTCCAAAGAGGCAAGAGTGAAGTTGAAATCCTGGAAACTAATAGGAAGTATCCCCATAGTGAAACAACTGACAACTGCTGAGCTGTATTTTAAGAAATAATCATGTTCTGCTCAAAGATTACACAACATTATGCCATTTGTTTGCCTCACACTTAAAAAAAAAAAATAAAAATAAAGAGAAACCTAGCGAGTGGAGAAGCAAGTTTGTGAATTGTGCACTCTGAAGCAGCTGAGGATATGGTTATCGAGTATTAAGGGATCAGCCTGATGAAAAGGTTAGTTATGGGATCCCAGAACTTCAGAGGAACCTTGGGGATGCTTTTGGATCCTGGATTCCAAGATGCCATTCCTACTGAAACCTGAGGATGACCTTGAATACTCATAGACAGACTGAGAGATGAGGTTGCTACATAACCTGACTACAGTGATTTCACAGAATCACAAAATATGCCGAGTTGGAAGGGACCCACAAGGAGCATTGAGTCCACATAGAATCGCGGAATAGTTTCGGTTAAAAAAGACGTTTAAGATAATTGAGTCCAACTGTAAGTCTAATACTGCCAAGTCCACCACTAAAACATGTCCTCAAGTGCCACATCTACACATCTTTTAAATACCATCAGACGTGGTGACTCAACCACTTCCCCAGGCAGCCTGTTCCAGTTCTTAACAAGCCTTTTGTGGAGACATTTTTCTAATATCCAATCTAAAGCTCCCCTGGCACAACTTGAGTCTGTTTCCTCTCATTCTGTTACTTGGGAGAAGAGATCAACCCCCACCTCACTACAACTTTACTTCAGGTAATTGTAGAGAGTGATAAGGTCCCCCCTGAGCCTCATTTTCTTCAGGCTAAACAACCCCAGTTGTTGCTGGCTACTCCTCATCAGACTTGTGCTTCAGACCCTTCCTCAGCTCCTTTGCCCTTCTCTGGACTCACTCCAGAACCTCAATGTCTTTCTTGCAGTGAGGGGCCCAAAAGTGAAGAGAGTTCAGTATGAGTATGGAGGGTCAATCACTGCCTCGTTCCTGCTGGCCACACTATTGCTGACACCAGGCAGGATGTCATTGGCCTTCTTGGCCACCTGGACACACTGCTGGCTCATGGTCAGCCAGCTGTCAACCAGCATGCCAGATCCTTTTCCAGTGGGCAGCTTTCCAGCTACAATTGTCAGTGAGAACCCATTAAAAAGCAACTAGTTCTCTTAACCAAAGAGTAACAACCTATACTTAGTAATGGAATGACGAAGGCATTGACCTAATTGAGCAATCAACTAACTTCTGCTAGGAGAAGCCAAAGATTCTTAGGCACTTGGATTTCTCTTCTCATTCTGTTTCATTAACCTGTCACACGTAAGATGACTGGGCAAGCATTGGTTCACCGTGTGCTGAATCCTGCTAAATTCCATGACAAAACTCCCACTGACTCATAGGATCATGTTTTCTCTATCAATCTGAAATGACACATCACTTATTGTACTATCCATGTCTTTCCTCTGAGGAGGAAAAAAGTCTCTTCTGCTTACCCACAGCATTTTTACTGCAACAAATCTGAAGGTAATGTTATTATAATCACCACAAAACAAAATGAGCCAATGTTACCTATTTACTATCTCTCTAAACTATTAATTTGACACCACTTTTTCTCATGGGTTCAGCTGGAACAATCTAGGTTCAAAGAGATCATTTTGCAATGCAATCCACAGATGGTGCATTGACTTTTCCTGTGCTGCACTGAATTGTGTGCTAAGACTTTTGGGACAGATATCACAGTAGTACAGCTACAGTGACATGAGCTATCCCATGAATCCTCTCTTAACATGCTGTAGGAGAACTTGATTGCACTAGTGGGCATAAATAATCTTGAACTAGCNGTACAGCTACAGTGACATGAGCTACCCCATGAATCCCATGATTGTACTAGTGAGCATAAATAATCTTGAACTAGGATTTTATTTACACAAAACTCTTCCATGTTCACACATTGCAGGTTTCAATCCTGTGACCTTTTTGGGGGGGAAAGATGCAGTTGCAGTCCAGACCAATGAAGCAGATCAATTATTAGCATATTTCTCAGAGGAATGGATAGAGGCAGAGAAGGCAAATTCACAGTGACTTTCTCCAGGGGCTGGCTAAGAGAAGATAGGGACATCCTTTCCTACAGTTCACACATGCTAGCATGAAGAGATATGCAGTGAGAGTATTTACAGAGGTGCTGATAGATTTAGTGATGATTTATTCTGGGACTGCACAGCAAACAGAAGACTAGCAAGACCACTCTATATTACAGGCCAACTAGCAATGAAGTCAGACCTGTGTGAGGAAGGTCCCACCTTAGAGATTTGTGAGAAACATGGTGGTGCAGACTTAGCTCTACAGGAGAGTGAGCCATCCAACCTCACTCTTGTCAAGGCACATGAGAGCAAGAAGTATTAAAGCTTTCTACACATCTGTAATAATGCTGCTCAATCAAAATTATAGCAGTCAACACCCATGGACACACTTGTCAGAAAGGAAACAGTGAGCAAAAGAGAATGCACAGAAAACGAAGGACTACTTTTTGGTTCTTCTACAGCTGCACTGGGTGTGTCCTTCCAGATGGGCTGCTTTGTAAAAACTGCAAATAATTTCTATCCACCACTCCAATCTGCATATATTGTGTATCAGAACTACACAATCACAAGTACTTTCGCTTCTTTTTACTTCAATGTGGGATCCTATCAGGAGTCATATCAGAAATCTCTGTAATTACAAATTCCGTGCAACCGCTGTCCCTATTTCTCAAATATATAAAAAAAGGTATTTATATGACAGGAAATAAAGTAGTAAATGCCAGCTAATGCCTACTTTTGCTTTAACTGGCAACAGAAATGCATTTCATATATTCACACACACTTCTCAACTTTCCGTCTAAGAGTTTATTGTCATTTGTATGTAAGACGTAGCCCTGTGTAACATATAAACAGCTATATTTCAGCAATATTTACAGCAAAGTTTTTATTTAAACTGAAATGATCTGTCAATGTCTTTGTCATAGTTAATACAAGAAAAGTAGCAGGAACTCATATTGTCGATGTAAAACAAATAAACAGTTCAGTGAGTTGATACACATTTCCCCAATAAACACCTAAGCTGTGTTCAGCTTTCAGGTTAGACACAAAACCTAAATCTACTTAGACACAGTTGTTGGAGCAAACGGACTCTGCTTGCTTAAAAAAAAATTAAGAAACCAAGTCAAACACATGCAGCATGTTGGAGAACACATGCCTCTGCATGCCTAGTACAGAAAAGCATAGTCATTCCAGAGAGAAATCACTGTCGAATCCACCAATAAGGAAACTTCTACCATGAAGCTGCTCTTCTAATACTTTTAAGGAGGATAAGCATATTTCATCATGTCTGTTGCCATCTTGCACTTTTGTACCTACTGGGAACTGAATTGCTTGATTTCCTGTAAGTTCAGAAAGCTGTTGTGTAGCTACGGCTAAATAGAAGTTTGAATAAATACATTTCTGAGTCATCAATCAACCTCTCATTTATTCATTTAGTGGGAGGGTGGATGTGTTTTATGAGTCTGGTGGAGCGAGCAGCACTGAGGTTAGGAACACGCTCCATCTGTTTGTTCACTGCTCAGCAGCATTCCCCACTTCCCACCCCAGGGAAGGGAGGGGATTCCTGTCCCGAGCGAGGAGGAAGTGTGCCAGCCTTCTGCTAACACGGCTGCATTTGACCTCTCGTATCCCCATCCTCTCAGCCTCTGAGCGATTACTGCCAATCACACCGAATTGTGGAGCGGATTTGCAACAGCCTGTATCATCAGCATATTTCAAATGGCAGGTGGAGACATTTCTTTGTCAGCAAAGCGAGATGTGCGGGTTCTGTTGGAAGCTGAAGTGATATAACACGCCTCCCTGTAAACTGCAGTGCACAGGAAGCAATCAAATACCCAGGGACAGATTCTCATCTACCTGAAATGAACTACTTTCCCTAAAAAAATGACTTCCTGAAGCTTGTAACATGTTTTATGGATGGCAGTGAGAGAAAGTGTATATCTGAACATGATAATCCACATTTGAATTTAGGAATTTGTACTGACTGATTATGTGTAGGCAAAAGATGGCCTCTTACCACTTATATTAGGTCTCAGTAGCTCAAACACAGCAATGCAAAACAAGTGTCATGGCCATAATTTCCTTCTTCCAAAAGGGAATTTTCAAAAAAGATTAAAAGAAAAAAAGGCATCCATCTGTCAGATGTAGGCTTCTTGCCTCTTGAAAGAGTTGAGAGAAGAAATAAAATCCTAAACTGAAAGGGAAAGATAGCATAGAGAATAAGGTGAAGCCTTCCTTCACTGCTGCTCAGTAGAGCTGCTTTGAAATCAGAGCAGAAGTGTTGGTGTGCAGCACTTGAAAGGACCAGAGCATGATGAAGGGAAAAAGCATAAACAGTGATGCTTCAATGAGTAGCCTGAGCTAACACATATGCTTCTGTGCCTTTTTCACTGACCAAAAGACAAGATTACACACTCTAATGGTCTTAAAAAATACTGAAGATTGCAAATAAGAGCAACAAAATATTTTCTTGTTATTACCTGCAATTTCCATGTTCTTTGACCATAAGGGTGCCACAGGGTGTCTACCTACAACACAGTGATGCATAAAGAATAGCTACAAATGCCATTATAGTTACAAATGAGTAACTAGGCTTGGGCAAGTGATACCAGAATTGTTCACCATGTCTCTACTGTACTGTACTGCATCCTTTTCTCTAGACAAAACTGATATGAAAAGGAGAAGTGAGTAAACAAAAAAACCAAAACAAAACAAAAGGGATGACACTGCAATTCCAGTATGTTAATTATTTGTGATATCACCCGTAAACCATTCCCATGCAAAAGTAATAAGTACAGAAGGCAAGCAAAGGGAAAGTTATCTTATCAATATGCACTGTATCACTCAGAATTCAACTCTTACTCTCAGAAAAGTTGCTTGAAATCTCTGCCTCCACCCTCTGGCCTTGAAGTCCTTTGACAAACCCATTTAGAGAACAAGATCACTGGCGATGAAGAGTGGTATTGCCTAGCAGAATATAGGCTCAAACATAGAGCTTTCATATAGCATAATGACATTGAGATAAAGTAAAATGTCAATCCAAAAAAGAAAAAAAACAGAAATTTGCAGGTTCTGGTATCAAAATCATTCAACATTAAATCAATTTTTTATTTTGTATGTTAAGTAGGAAATACAAATATATTTAGAAATTACATTTATACATTTCCATTACAGAATGATTAATAACCCATTTTCTGTATATGAGATGTTAATTGGGAAAACATGTGAAAGTAAAGGTCTTGGTTTCTAAAGGATTTTTAGAGACTGGGAGACTATCGGGTTTTTAAGGAAAGAATACCACTCCATTTTCTGTAACAGTTTTGTGATTTTTCAAGCAGGCAAGTAAAACAAGCATCTAGATCCCACTTAAAATATATCCTGACACTTTCTCTTGCCCAACAGGTTTGATTTTTGGAAAGGATAATGGACTTTTAATACTACATGGAACCTATTCACTGAAATAAGTCATACAAGTGGGAGCTGTAAAAGTTACTTTTGATATCTTTTTAACAGATAATTTTTGCGTCTTTTATTTCAGATTGTATTATCAGGGACAAATATCTTCAAATGGCTTTTCTCTGAATAGTAAGCTACATAAAAAATTTCTCATAAAAATTTTTAACTACATTTAATTGACAGAAAGAAAACTGAGAAAATGCTAGATTTGCCTGTCTAGATAAAAATCTGGAGGACAAAACAGTATAGTGTCTGTCTAATACTGATTGTCCTGAGGTCCCTAAAGATTTCAGAAAGTTTGACACATAGTTGGATTCCCACGCACTCTAGAATGAATTCAATGTCAAATTGGTTCTGTCAAACAAATCTGACATGAAATGCTCAGAAGTGAGGGCACAAAGCTTCCTAGCTACAACATTTTAATTTAAATATCTGCTGTATTTTAGACAGCACAGAACAATGAGCTGAATCATCACAGATGATCCTACTGAAGCATCTATCCAGCAAAAAAGACAAGAAGCTGTACCATGTGTGCAGCTGATGTTACCAGTCCCAATGTTGTAAGAAAATGTTTATTTTAGAAAGGGATATATAATGCAAATTGATATATGAGACATCAGGATCAGGACTACAGGAAAAAAAGTCAGAATTTGATAGAGCTAAGAGATAACGCACAGGTTATATTTAGAAATAGTAATAATAACAGTGAAAGAATTGAATCAAAGAGTAACAGATCACCAGGTTTTTAGACCTGAATTCTTGGCCCCACTGAGGTCAGTAGCAAAATTTTCATTAGCTTTCATAGCCAATGTTGTTCACCCAATATTAGGAAAAGGGAAACACAGGAAACACAGCATCTGCCATTTATGAAAACATCTAATTTCTTGCCCCTGCTCCTGTCAGTAACTCCTCTCTGATGTCTAAAATCTAAAATTTAGATGGAAAAATTAACATGATATGGAAGTTAGTTTTTCATTTTGTTTGTGTAATAAATGCATGATACTTCTGTTTCCTGCTTTGGTCATCAAGTACAAGATACTCCTTTAGCTATTTTTAGCTTAACTACCAAATTGAAGCTTGAGTCTGTGGAGTTAGGTGATCCCATGGGAGAATCTTAACAAAAAATTGTCTTTAAAATTACCTGTATTGGTCAGTGAAATGTGTGATGTGACCTGCCATCAGGATTTTCCTTCCTGAACAGTTGAAGGAGAAATTTCAACTGTTTGATGTCCCAAGGTCAGCAAAGAAATCACTGAGAGAGCAAACGTGGAGACTGTGGCAGACGTGCTCTGGCTGCATTCTCAGCTATGCCTTCTCACAGTTTCCTGCATTTACAGGCATAACTGCCATTATTTCCTTTAATCCTTAGCCTTTACCTAGAAGCATCTGGAATTAATACTTAATGGTTAGTTTTAGCTCCTACTATTTTCTGTAGTCTGGTTTGATCTTTCCTCACTACAATTTTTAACTCCAAAGATACGTCTCCATTGCTGAGTTAGTTCACGTCAGTTAGCACAGATCAAGGTGAAGGCAGACACGTGTGACATAAATCTTGAGCAGCACAAGGCAACCAGATGACCACACAAAAAGATCAGATTTGTGTGGGGAGTATAAATATGTCAGGATTTGCTGAGCTTTAGCCTAGGCTTGTGTTAAAAAGTCCTCAGATCAAAACAGAAGGGATATTTGCGTGGATTTTTGGTGTGGACGATCTTTAGTGAGTGGCAGCACCTGAGGTATAACTTGAGTTATACGTTTTAAGCCCACTGATGCCATATATTATTTGCCCATGATGACAAAAGAAAGGCATGTGTGGGCTATTCCCTCTGTGAGGCTGGGGCTTGGAGATACTTATTCCCCTTAAGTCTCACCTGGGTCCAGCAGACACGTCAGTCCAACTCTATTGCCTTCCACCTCCAGACATCAAAATATTTCTTTTTCAATTGGCTATCTTGAGGTTTAGTGCTCATTTACAACCAAAATTTATGTTCCCTCATTATTGTAATTGTTCAGCTCAGCACTGTAATTTGAAATCTGCAGCTTCTGATAATAAAAGCACTGAAGTATGGAACTTGCTGCCACATCTCCTACACTGCAGTCTAGATGCACTCCAGCTCACATCAGGGATCTGGCTGTTGCCATGCCTTTGCTGTCTTCTGGTCCATCTGTCTTAGTCACCTCCCAGGGAAACTGGGGAGCAAGAGCACCAGCGAGGGAAAATGGTTGTGGCTTGTGCTCAAGGTGCCATGCTAACACAAAATATTGATGCAGATGGAGCACAAACATGAACCTGACAGCTGGATAATTCACCCAGCAGCTTTGGGAATCCCCTGGAATCACAAAACTAGCTACGATTTAATAATTTTATTTTTTTTTTTAGCAGGAATTACCATTTTGTGGACAGTTAAATGTAGGACACAACTGTGTTGATTTTGGGGATATTTTGTTTTGATGCTTTCTGGGAATGCATAATTTTATTTATCCATTTTCAAAACAAATTTCCACCTCAACTTCTATTTCATTTGACTCATCACATGAAAAACAAAATCAGGAAAAAACCACTGTGCACAAGCCTCTCCCTACCCAGTTCTCCTAATGAAATTTCATTTCTTTAGCTTCTAAAACCAGTTTTTTCATTCATTCATTCCTTCTGAGAATTTAAAAAGGGAAAGAAAAAAGCAAGCTCAAAACCATTGTATTCATATACATTTGGATATAAAACCAAGCGGTTCCACCCATTTCTTATTAAAATGAGACTGTAGACATGTTATTGCATGTAAGAGACCCTCACATAATTTTTCAATTTTCTCTAACACAGTTTTCAGTGTGGGGGGGTTTTTCATTGTGTTTTCAAGTTCCTTGACTGAAACATGTCACACATCGTAAACCCTGGTGTCATGTGCCTGAGGTTTGGCAGGCTTTGCAACACTGTAGGTTTCACTTCTTTTTGACATCCTAGCAATCTTTGCTGATGGTGACAGGAAAGGCCAGAGTGGAATATGAAAAGCAGCTGGGACCACACTGGAGTAAGGAATCATTGAAGGCTTGCCCAGGCTCACTGATTTTGGTTTCATCTTGGGGCCAGCCTTTGATCAATTCATGGCTGTAATTTTCAATAGAACATATGCATTTTTACTCAGGCTTTTATTTTATTGTCAGATCTTTGGTATTTAAAGTCCTCCCTGCTTTTGGTCTCCAGTAAGGAAGGAACAGGCCAAGAGAAAAGAAAGCTGACCTGCTTCACTAGATACTTTGGTATGTTGTTGCAGATAGAGTGGCAGGACTGGTGCCACTGGCATAAGTAGCCAGCTTTATTTAGTACCCAGTCTGCCATATCATTCAGACAGTAATTTGAGCTTCTTCAAGACACCTGCCCCTGGTTCTGCAGGACTCAAATGTTAGCAAGCAGGGACAGAGAATAAATGCCTTCCCAGTCTCTCTATTTTGTGAGCTATTTTTCAACTCCCCTCTTGCTTTCCAGATGGTACAAGTATATTTCTTAAAGTCAGGGAGGGTATCAGACAAAGGAAAATATACAATAAAAGACTGCAAGTTGGAAAGACAAGTAGCTTCAGGAGCCTGAATAAGGCAGTGTGCAGCAAACACTGAAGGAAAGCTAGAACGATGCTGACAGCAATGTTATCTCTCACAGACCACTGCAAAGCAAAAGTGAGTCATGGGAAGTAAGTGTGCAATTAATACAGTGTGAACTGCTCCAGGAAATAACACACAAAACCCCAAAACCTTTTCCCTGCAGCTTAGATTTAGAGAAGTAAACAGAGTGAAAGAATGAAGTAACGGGGCTGGCAGTACACTGTAAAAGGAAAGGCTGATTTGAAGGGGATGCATGATCTAAAAAGTCAGTGAGAAGAAAATTAATCTCAATTCCTTCACAAAAGTAGAGCAAGTCTAGACCAGTCACCCTTAACCCCACTGAGAAGAACAGCTCAGCAACACAGAACAAGGCAGGCAGGATCTCTGAATGTGCAGTGGGGCAAGCACTTCTATCTCTGTCCAAAAGAATTATAACCATACTTAAAGGTGGTGAATAATTTCTGCTGATTCACAGAGACATTTTCTAATTCCACCAGCATAAAAGGTGAGCTCCAGATTGAAATATCACAAAGGAGGCTTACAATTACTCCAGGCTTTTAAAAGTCTGTCAGCAGTCCCCCAGGCAACATGCATTCTTGCGACAGGTTCTTTAATAAGAAGCTCATCTAAAATGTGCAAGAGAGCGTTGCATTGATGCATGAAAATTACCTCAGTATTGGAATAGTGTGTGTGAATTTCCTCGTGGGCTTAGAGCTGAGAGGGCCAGGAACATTCAGTGAACCAGGATTCCATTCTGCCCAGTGCAACAGGTACTCATCAGTAGGGTAGACTCCAGCTACCATTCCCAAACTACCTTTTCCAACAGTCTGAGAGCTGTTTTACCTCTCTGGTATGTCATGAAATTCATTCACAGGAAAGGAAATAAATGATACACTTAGAAGGCTATCATTCAAGAATTAAAAGAAAAAGTACATTTCCATCCTGGATATAAATTAGTGTTCCTGGGAAATGGTAATGGGAAACTCTTTATAAATAGTTTTTTTGAGGCATTGGAATTCTGCATAGCACAAAGCTTTGATGAAACTGGATTCTCTGTGACTGCTCAACAAGAATAAAATAAAGAAATAGAATCAGAAAATTAAACAGATCCCTTTCTTGGGAAAACATTTTCTCTAGGTGGACTCTTCAGTTGTGAAAATCCTATGTGATGTAATTTGGCATTGTTATGGTTTTGGTTTTATGGAAAATTTTTTCTCCTTTGATTATGAGCGAGGAGAGGGGGTGATAAGAGTGTTTTTAATACACAATATATATTTTATTTTTCTGCTTTAATAAAAGTTCTTTCTATCTTTATACCCAAACAAGTCTCGAAAAATTAATATCGAATTTATTTTAATTCAAATTCACTGTCCCCTTAAATGGTGAGAGGCATAAACACTAGTGCTGTCCTGCTTTGAGCTCCAAATGAGAATTTACTTACATTTTTCTGCACCATTGCATCCCGAGAACTACCTGAACAAAATCTATTGGTTTGGGTCAATATTCTACTTTACACTTACAAGAGTCACAATACTGCTCATGAGAACTGCAGTTTCTAGTTTCACAGGCTCCTGTTGATTCACTTTCTTGGCAAATTATATCTCAGCCAATTCATTAATATTCCAGTAGGTGTTTTGCTCCATATTGTGCAACTGGTTTTAACATACAGATACTTCCTACAGATGCGAGATGATCTCTGCCCTCCTTTTCTCTGCACTATAATGAAAGTGGTAGTGTGGAAATTATTCAATAAGCTCCTATACCCTTCCAAAATCCTACACATGGAATAAATTACTGCAGAGGAAAGGTACCACATGCCTCAAAGACTGTCTATAAACTGACACTACGGCAATGCTTTTGAATAGGTCATTCTAGCAAATAGCAAAACATACACTAACAGAAGAAATCTCTTCCTTTGCCAAGCAGGACAACATATTAGAGACACAAACTTGCAATTGGGGTATTTTTTCTCTCTCTTTCTGCTAGTCTTTCCAGCAGGTTTAGTATTCCTCTTTAATTTCCTTTATTTTCATTGCTTCCTACACCAGGAATATTTCTCTAAATGATGCTGGAGCCTCTCTCTATGGGGTTTTCATTACAAAACCATTCTATTCTCCACTCATTGCTTAAAATGGCAGTTTCAATTCCTATTTCTTCCTAATCCAGATATTCGTCCCTCTCCTTTAAGGACAGCTGCTCTTTGTTTCTTCCCAACTATCATTCTTGCCTGTGTTCCTTGCCTGTGCTGGAACCACCAAGTTAACTCAGCAGATGATTTGGCTTTCCCATTTATTTTACCATCTCTCAAATACAATCCATAGGCAGACTAATTTTCTATAGTTTGAGATGGACATCTTTGGAGAGAAAGGTACGGTTTCAATTTATCTTGTATTATTATATGATTTACCAGCAACAGAAAGAAAAAATCAAGTACTTTGACTTCTTTCCATCTTATGTAGCCCTTGCTTAGAAGAGACATATACTCCAACACAGTGAGAGAAATTACCTAAGGCCCTTCCACATGCCTTAAGTACTAGATTTTGTGTATAAGAAGTGGTAAGGATGACTTATAGCTGCAGCCCTGCATCCGGATGCATTCATTAAGGAAATATCATAAGCAGAAGGAAATATTCTGGACACCAGACAAAACAATCCTCTTATTGTTCTTCCTAGGCAGACACGTTTCAGGCAGCATCACTAACATCCTTCAGGTTGTCAGTGCCACATAGCAGAGTTCTCTCTATTTCCATGAAAACAATATCATGGTTACTGGTTTCTGTTTGTGATTCAGAGCTGCCCATTCCAATCAGTCTTTGTGTTTGAGGCCTCTACTTCATTTACCCCATCATTATTCTACTTTCCTTCAGGTCCTATTGTATAACACATTGGCTACACAAGAACCTCTTTCTGTTAACATTTCTGATATTGCAGTTGCCTGACTGCTTAGGCTGGCAATATATCTGCTAAAACACATACCACACCAACACAACACTGTGAAGCATCTCTCATTGTAGGACATGCAATAAACTCTCTACCCTGTGCAGATCAGCAATTCAGATTCCAGCTGCAGGCTGAGGGCAGCCCAATCCACGTGAAAGCTCCATGTAATCCAGAGAGTTTTAGAATCTAATAACCATCCTGTCTGGTGTCATCTCCTTTCTTATCTCGTGATTTTAGCTGTGACTGGCTTGACATGATACTCTAATTAATTAAGCTTTCTGCACACAGATATAGGATCTCATCACCAACGCAAAGGCAACCATAAATCAGTTCACCAAACACAACTGAAGAAATTCAGAGTAGAAAGTTGGAAACCTCTTCACAAGTGATCCATAACATTACACAGCTCCTCTGTAGTACTGTAGAGCTTATGTGCTAGAAATTTGTGCTTTCAAACTCCAGAAAAGGAGTGGGGTTTTCTGGGGCTAAGCAGCACCAAGGAAATGACTCACTGCAAAACAAATGAAATAGAGACAAGAAGTGAAAAAACAGCTCTGAAAATCAGGGCAAAGAAAGGAAAGTTTTAAAAGGTTACACTGTTTATTAATGAGAATCATGATTTTAACTCAGTCTCTTGTGTCTTACTGCTTTGCAAATGGATGGCCATGAATAAGCCATAGGCAGTAGCACTCTTATTTCTGCTTGAGTGGCTGTCACTTCCAGGTAAATGGAAGGCACAAATACCTTGGCACAGGTACTTGAGCTATAGGTGCCACCAAAAGATTCACAAAAAATGGTTACCAGGCAACTGCTTATGACAAAAATCTAAATAGCATCCTCTTGTTACTCAGAACTAGGAAAAGAGTCAGCCCTTCCTGATAGTGTCAGGTCACTTGGGAGATAACGTGCCACCGAGCATAAGCGTGACCACTGTCACAAACGGGTTTGCATTCACTGCCCTTTGCTTTCTCTGAAGTTGCCTGCTCTTAAGCTGTAAATTGTGCACATTAAGAATGCAACTCTTAAAAAACGTGGATCACAGTGCAGTAACAAACTAGGTGAATGTTTAAGTGGGCTTCTGGATCTCTCGTCATTACCTTGATATTTATTTAATGGATTAGACACTTGCACACAATAGTGATAAGTGCCATTTGTGGAGCTGAGAGAGAAATAGTGCTCCAACTGGGCTGGTAGGAAGCAAAAAGGGGCAATCTTGTAATGCTTTTGAGAGCAGCACTCCTCATACCAGTGCTTTATCTAATACAAAATTCTTTATTCCTCCAGATAATTTTACTATAAAAATAATAATTTTTATTTTTGTGACTGTCTTTTTTTAATTCCTAAAGATATTCAAAAATAAATACATATACATATACACATAAATATATAATGTATGTATAAATGCATGTATACATATATATATATAATGTATGTATAAATATGTGTGTGTAATATCTGTATGTATCTGTAGTTTTAGATTTTAAGGATACCGCTGAGGGCAAAGTTCTGGCCATAAAATGAAGGACAGCATATTGGCCTCTTCTCATAACAACTAACAGCAGCAAAACTGCATTTATCCCACACTTCATGAAGCCTCAGACCATCCAACTAGGTGCTGTTTCTGTGTCTTATTCATACTGACCCCACTGCATTCAGAGTGTTTGGCAACATGTATTTGGGAAACATGGAGAGGAGACAAAGATGAAGGCTTCCCAGGTCTGCCACCACCGTGAGTGGTGACAGTCCCAAGAAATATGCCTGGAAGTTTTTTATTTTGTTGTTGTTGTTACTAGAACGATGTAACTTTATAGATGCAAAATTATCTTTAGAAGCTTTCTTACAAAACTGGTTAGATGGATAGATCTGTGTGGCTTCAAATGCTTTGAGAGCTTTATTCACCCCCTCCTTCATTTCACCTTATTTAAAATTAACTTACATTCTCACCTATACTTAAGCAGAAACTGTTGCCATGGTAACACTGGAGGTTGTCTAAATTCAGCATATGATGTAAGCAACACAAATGAGTCCCTATAGAAGGGGAAACTGGCACCACAAGCAGCATGTTTCATATGGGGGGGGAACAGAGGTGGGAGCAGCCACTGCTACTGCCAACCCCTGGGAGACTCTGCAGTTCTCAGCTGCAAGACACCTCTCATTCTTCTCCCTTCTCAGACGTTCAAGGAGCTGAAAACAGAGCCTGAAGCTGCATAATGAGCTGGCAGAAAGGTGCCCTCAGAGCTGACCCCAGCACTGCTGCATCTGAAAATCTTGACAGAAGCACCAGCCCTGTGAATGTTTGCTGCCAGCATGAGGTGAAAGAAGCAGTGTGGTTCATATCACCTTCCTCCAACTCTGCAGTTTTTACTCATGCTTTTGCCCAGCTGCCTTGTTTTAGATGCTTGGTCCCTCCATGTTACTTCTACACCAATGTCCCTCTGCCAGCTTGCTGGCCTGCCATAGGCAGTAGTATGTGACTCAAGGGCCAGGCGACCAAGGCAGCACCATCCTGACTTGCATCCTGGTCACGTCCACATCGAGAGATACTATCAGGTTGAATCAGTGTTTTCCATCCTCACCCATGATCCTATGATCTTAGTGTTTGTGGGATGTACCAAATTGTCAGCCCCCTTGGCTACAATACCCGAGTTACCCATGCAAGAGCTGTAGCAATGGTCCACTCAGTTTCTGCACTCCTTCTTAGCCGTGAAATGCAGGACGAAAGGAACTTGAGTCTCCACATTTCCCCCCACCGTTTTCTTCTTTGCTCAGCTCATTAGTGCTTTCATTTAATGAAAGCCTATTCACAAGACTGGACTGAGGCCACCACGTCATTTCCCACAGACCACTCGGCTGCTATCAAAATAGCAACAATTGCTGATCTGGGCTGGAGCTGAACCAAAGAGACCATTCCTTCACTTATTGCCCAATGCATCTGCTGAAAATTATTCCACATGGCACCCACACAGACAGAAATCCTCTTTAAAACACTTCTTTCCCTTCCATCTATGTGACTTGCTTATGTATTCACAGGCTTTCCAGGATTTTAATTCTCCTCCCTGAATCTCTGAATCCCAGGTTTCGTGGAATTTCTGAGCGCATAAATCCCTACAAAGGGTTGATTTAACCATGGAAACAAGATTAGATCTGAAAAGAGAGAATTTAAATAATAGATACTATCCTGCCGTTGCCCTACAAAATAAGGTAAGGTTTTTACAGCTGATAAGGTCAAAATAAAGGATGCATTTTTCTATCTACATCAACAATCCCAGGGTTTACAGTGGGGCTCTTTGTGCCAAGGGTGTCAGAATCTAGCATAGGAATTCAAGGAAGTCAGAAGCTATTTTTATAAAACTGTCATTTGATCTGCTTGGACTATCTTTACCACAGTATTGTGAGGATATATATAGCAACATATAGCCTTTGTTACAGGAGCTTCCTACATCGAAAATTTGCCAGTAGTTTTGCCTAAGCAAAGAATAAAGGAACAGACTAAACGATAATAATATTTTTCTTGCGGTTGATATTTAAATAAATCAATAAAACAAACAAGAGCAACAACAGCTACAAAAAAACCCCATTTGCCTACCAAAGTGATGATTTTCCAGCTTTTGTAGCTCTCATTTATGCAGTTGCCTCCTCCAGATATTTTAAAATCTGTATAGATACACATATTGGACCAGATATTCTCCTACTTGTGATCTCTGGAGATTTCAGCTCTGTGGAAGCTCAAAAAATTTACTGCTTCTGCCCACCTCCTGTTAGCTTGGCACACTAAGTCACATCAGAACTATATTTATCACTTAAATTTCTGGAATTTTAAATTTTTATCTAGCTAAGCAAGTAGTGACAATGTGCAATAGTTAACGATCATCTTCTAAATTTCAAAGTTTATTCTTAATATTCCTACCTCCCTATCCATATGTGAACCTCCCAGTTGCTAAGCAGTCTGGCTGAACCTGATTCATGGTGAACAAAGTTAGACACGGTGACTAACTTAGACACAGTGTTCCTACTGTGCTTGGTAGCAAGTAGTGATGGGCAACACATGGTTTCCAGTTCTCCACTGTCCCAAACCTTACATAATTTTGTTAAAACCAGCACAAATCAAATAAAAATTGGACCAAATCAGAATGCCACACCTTTCCAATTGCTTTATCCTGGTGTGAGTGATTTCATAATATGACAGTCAATATGGAATCACCTTCACATTTTTAACATTCAAGAGATTTAAGCAGTTCCCTGGCTTCCTGTTGGAATGGCCCACATTAGGACTAGGGAAGGAGAATGAAACTTTCTGCTTGTGACTCAGGGGTCGCTATTAATTTTTTTTTTTTTCAGCCATCTTTCCTAATATTCTCTATCCAGAAACTTTAGGAGCCATCAGAAAAAATTAACCTATGGCCAGAGACAGTTCTGCTATCAGGGAGAACGTGGAGTAGGAGAGAAGGTCATGGGACACTGCCAAGTATGTTCAAGCTGTACTCAAAAATTCTGTGATGCTAACGTCATCCTGTGTCCTTGTCAAACAGCATTCCTACCTGCACAAACAGATGTCAGAGCACTGCTTTTGGGCTCTACACAATCATGCATCCTAATCCCAAATGGGTGCCTAGTGTGCCATCATTTCTTATCATCATACAGCCTTTAAAAATGTCTCTATCAATTTAGTCTCCAGTTTGTTTTACTGACAATAACAAACCAAGGAATTAACTTGGTTTTGGAAACTGCTTTTCTCTTTTTAAGGACTAGGTAGCTGCAAGAAGTTCAGTAGTCAAGGGAGGAAATAAGAACTTCTTATCCACAATGCCAAATTTATATTCTAATCCCTTAGAGCTCCAATGCCACACCCAATCAAAAAGCCCTGGAAGGATCCCTGCTTTGCTACTGTCTGTACGCTGTGTCTTCCACAGATAAGAGAGTCAAATTTTTATATATCCACCAAATTCAGGAGAACTAAGCTTTTACTTACACACAGAAAAAAAAGCAGCAAGAAAGACTAGTCAGGGAAGACTCAGAATATGCACACAGCAAATACAGTATTCCAGTCCCTGACCCAGCACGTTTCCATATACCACATTCACTTATCACCTCTGATATATATATATATATGTACATGTTTAAGTTCATATATTTACATGTGAATTTACATGTGCATATATGTGCATGTATATATGAATGCATTTCTTTCATTAGTTCAAAGGAAATAGCACAATATAAGAAGAAATATTACCTGCAACCGGGAGAGATCAGAGTTTTTCTGTGGAAGATGGAGGAGGCTGCATGTGAATGAAAGGAGTTAAGACCTTGCTTACCAGCTGAGACACATAAACCACAATAACGAGTATGCTGTGAACCACATCAAGAGATAAGACATTCTACTTCACGACTCAGATGAAAAGCATACATGCAATCAGTTTAAAAGACCAGTTTTACACTGCAACTAGTCAGTAACTGAAGATATCCATTTACCACACATCCAGTGAGAAGCAATGAATTGAGAAGCACAGGTCACTCTGTCACCTTTGCTCACTCATCCACACGCCAAATGAAAGAACTGACTGTGCTCGTTACCAACCTCCTTTCCTAAAATGGCCAGCTATGAAACAAAATGGGCAATCAGGTGCAATGTTTCACTTGCTTATTTATCTCTTAGCCTTAGCAGGTATGTCAAATAGGGTGAGACACAACCTATGACAGCTGTGGCAAAACCTGGCACGTTGCAAGACGGGATGATTTTTTTTACTGAAAAAGTGAATAAGAACTGATGAAATGGTCAAGGTTATTTTTCATTTTATTGGTATGGTATTTGAGTATGAGTTTTCCAGGTACTTTACCGAAGAAAGCTCTATGAAAAGCAAGATGGGGAATAAGATGGGGAGATATGAGGCCTGTGGCATGCTATGTAACAAGACTGAAAGACTGGGCTCAAATAGGTCCCTGCTAACTTCCTCCACGCAGGTGCAGCTGAATGCTAAAGCAGAGATCATACAGTAGATTTCTGAAATCACCTAAGGAACTTGTAAAAGAAAGTGGGACTTATTTATTTAATGAGTGATTAAATAAGGTAAAGGCTTTTGTTGCATATTGATCTGACAAAGTGGCTTCAGTTACTAGGAAGATGCACATGCTAAAATGAATTTATCTGAGTCTAGTTATAGACCTTCTTTGCCATTTAAGTGGTATTTGAAATAAGACAGGAATAAAAGCAGTTTCTGAGCCATTTGAAAGCACACTTCTGACACCTCAGGTCAACTGTCATTTTATTTCCAGGGCAGACATATAACTACTCTACTTGGAATTTATTTAGTAAAAAGTGAGCCCCAGACAGAGTATCTGCTTGATTTCCCATATAGCCTCCATCAGGATAGCATTGCCATTTTCAAGCCACACAGATGATTTCTTACCTGTGGTCTGGCCTCAGCTGCCTGAACTCCACCAGGATGACAAAAAGCAGAGAACAAATTAACTGCCAATTATTTTTTAAGCCAGCTGCAGTACTTTTATGATGAATATATTTTTTCTTGGCCCGGAACACTTGAAATTAGCAGGTTTTCCTTTCCAGTTTATGGCATAGAAAAACAAGGTTGTTCTTGAGGGAATGCTAAACTTCCTTACATATTCCAACAATGTCTCCAAAGGAGCATACAAAACCCATGGCAAAACCTGGAGCTGAAGTCCTCTTCCCTTAGACTTCATCCAACTTCAACAGCATGCAGCAACAAAATCCTACCAAATATCTTTAGGAATTATTGTATATGGATCATATTTCTTTTTCTTTATTGCTCATGGATTTTTTCCCAGGCCCTCACTACAATGAGACCATCAGCAAACTTTGAGAGAGAAGCAAACGGAAAGAACATATTACTTATTTTTATATGTTTTGCTCCACTGTTTCAATGAGAACATAAATTATTTCTCAGGAAGACCCTCATTTCAAATATTACTTACATCTTCAGGAGCATACTTCCCTATTTCTTTAGTACACCGAATGGAATAAAAGACAAAAGATGTTGTGTGAATATTAGAAGTCTATCTGTCTATTATGTTGTGAAATAAATTCCCTGGGAGAATATTACAGGTCTCTCACTGGAACACCTAAGGTGTAGCAGAGATTGTATTAACAGAGGTGCAGCAGAGAACTATCCTAATCTCACAGATGGGCAGATGACCTAAAAAGGTTTTATGCCCTAATACATAGGATTCTGTGTTATATGTATTTTTTTCAGTATTCGTCTTCTCTGTCTGACTGCAAATCCCATTGAAATGCACACTTCTCCTATGTAATGCAACTTATAAAATGGCACTAACCAATTATCTTGGCCATTTAATACCTCAGAGTCTCTCTTTTGGAATGCTATAAGCCTATCTTTTTCTTGGATATGTCATTAGAGTGGAAGTGTCACTGTGCTCCCGATGACTTGCACGAAAGAAGAAGACAGGACTGATTGGAAATGTGTTAATTATATTTTAACTTTGCAATGCATTTCAGAAACTATTAATAAGACTGAAATTTCAATTATTAATTACATAATGAGTAACAAAATGCAGTTTTGCAGTCTAATCCAGGCACATTCCTGAATAATTTAATTCAGAAAATGGTGTAGCACAAAGGGCTTGGATCACAGTGAAATCAAACAGTGGTGGGAATGTAATAGTTCCAGGGCTAAGAAATCCACATTATTTTCTCTTCTCACCCCAATGCTCTTCAATGACAAAAATTAAATTATATTAGAAAATGTAATCTCAGCATAATATCTAATCAAAGAATAGGGCACCAATCAGTCATTCCTTACATTATTATCAATGGCAAAACCTGCACTCCAAAAATGTACAGTTCCAAGTGTTTGACTGATGATGTTTGTTTCCTGATTATTCGTCATGGGTTTTAGCTTCTCACTGCTAGACCTTTCTTCACAATACCTATTGTGTAAATGGTGATATTTAATATTAGAGTACAAGATAGCTTGAAGTGAAATGATGTGAAAAAAAAGTTGTGGAGTACAGAAAGTCTTCAGAATTTTTTTACTGTGATGAAGAGGAAAACAGACACCTTTCAACAATATTTGCAAAAAAAAACAACCCAGAAATTGTTCCCCACGCCTTCCTTCTCCTTGCCTTCCCCCACCATCCCAGTTCAAATGCACATGTGCTAGATTTTACTGAAAATCAGACACACTCCCATGCCTGAAAAAAAATCACATGCTGGCTACTGCGAGGTGAAGGGATGTGATCTCCTGACACCAGCCTCTCTTGTCTGTCACCATTTTATCTCTCTGCCCCCTCATCAGGCTTCTTTCCCTGCCCTCCACAGCTTAAAACACCTTGCCAATGAAAGGCTGAACTGCACTTCTGAAAATGCTTTGGTTTTGGCAAACTGCCATTTTCTTTCTGACAGCAGTGAGCACCCACATAGCTTTAGGTTCGACACTCTGTCAGGGGCTAGGAGGATGCTAAAGGTGGAAGGGTGCAGGAAGCCTAACCAGGGAGCATTTTAATCAGGCTTTTTACCAACTTTTGGTGGGCTGCCACATCCTTGCTAGCATATCTCAGGGGAAGGAGCCAGCACGGTGACCCTGGTGCCACCCACACATCAGAGACAAAAATCAGAAGGAAAAAGTGGCGACTACTATTTTTTTTTTGTGGAAATTATCCTGGATTCACACTGCCATGAGAATGTGTATAGATAGAGGAGCCAGATGGAGCAAATGCTGGTGTCTTTCAATTGCCACTACCACGAGGAAAGGTGTGCGTGCACTCACGCACACAAATTAAGTGAGGGAGAACCAGCCTCGAGTGAGAAGAAATGAGGTTGCTGTGGGCAGGAGGGCTGGGGAAGGGAACAGATTGTTGCTCTGCTTCTTGCACCTGAGCACCCTGCCAAATTGTCACTGAGGCCAGAAGTGGCAGCATAACTCCAGCCAGGTAATCCTTGCCAATCCATCCTCAGCCAGCCTGAAGGGAGCCAACGTGACCTCCTGCTCACCCCGTAAACTGGCCCCCTTCCAGGCAGCCAATGTCATCAGGAAAGGGTTGCTTCTCTGCATGTGCTTCTGTATTTCTGGCTGAAATATGTCCCTCTGTGTTTGAGTTATGCAAGCCTAGCCATGAGGAAACAAATATTGCTACTGCTGGTTTCTCTGTGGTTGTTGCTACCGACTGCAAAAAATAAAACTCACTCCTTTTAAAGGATAAGTTTCCAAATGCTGCAGAGAAACCTCGCAATGCACATTGAATGAATACCGAAAACATAAGTGCTATTAATTCTTTAACCAGGTAACTGTATTCTCCTCAGCTCTTTTGTATCTGCTTTCTGCACACTTCCACACTACAAGAAGAAATGATCATTCTCAAACTCTTAAAGACAAGAAGCCAAAAGTGGGTGCAAATATCTGTCCCTGTGAGTGCCTGCTGACAAAGCCATCATTGTGAAAGTGTATTCTGATTGCAAGCTACAGACGCCAACATAATAGTATTATATTTTAATGCAATGTGGAGTCATCTAGTCATATGGACCAAGTTGTTCATTATGGTTAATTTAATGGTTATGAGGTTTTTTAATTCCAATTATGCCTATTTAGACAAAGCTGAAGTGCTCAGCTTGGAAAGCACTCGCTGAGTTTGAGATGACATTGTGTAAGATGAACGCACCTTCTTACTCCCTCGTGAAATACCATTATATTCGTGCACAATAAAGAGCAACAGAAAAGATTACATAGAAAAATAGAAGTTTCCTGTCTCATAGCAATACTGAAAGCAGGATTTGCCTATGCTTATGGAAAATAAATTCCATTGAAACAATTTTGACCTCCCTTGGCTCTGTTGCTTACATGGCCTAAAAACCCTCCTTCTGCACCTCCTTCTCTTCCCCTTCATTTTGCCTTGTAACTTGATGAAAGCAGCACTTACTTAGTTGATATTTCTCTGACACCATATGTGCAATTTGCACCAAAAAAATGTTTTGGCTAAAAACGGAGACATTTACTTCATACTTCTTTTACAGTCAGAAGCACAGACTTAGATTTCTTTAAAAAAATAAAAGTCACAGAACTATGTATCTCCCTTTCCCAGAATGAATCCTAGAGACAATTTTTCTTTTAAATCTTTAGCTTACACTATACTCTATCTTGGTAATGCCACATATAATGGCATTCTAAAGTAAATGTTTTCTTGCTTCACAGTGCCTTTTGAAAAATGATAATTTGATGCACAGAGACAAAATTGGCGTGGGGCGGGGGGAGAGATTCCTGGCTCAAGTTTTATAAAGTTAGAAAAATTCCAACATTGCCAAGCAAAAGAGCAAGAGGAGAGGATTCATGCCATATGTAGAGGACTGTCTTCCAGAACCATGAACACGGCTCTGGTAACTGCAGAGCAAGCCTGCACTGAGCTGGGAAAATGCATAAGACATAAAGGAAGATTTCTCCTAGCAGAGCAGCAGGGTTTCTTTTTCTTACTCTTCCCTTCCTTTCTTTTTTTTAAAGGACCTTATTTTTAAATGTCATGAAATACTGGGCAATGGCAGCTTTCCTTGGTTGTCTGCCATGCAAGTGAAAAGCTACTATAGCTGTATTAGTTTGCAGTCCTATATAGAAATATAACAAGAACTGTGTTACCAAGGGTTTACAATGAATACATTTCTTCAAATACACATAATTAATAATGAGCCTGACTGAGTAGAAATATACTTCTTTATAAAAAATGCTGTTGGCGTAGGTTTGGCAAAGTAAACTAGCCTAACTACCATTAAGATTTTTCATGTCATTTAGGGGACCCCAGTACTAAGTGTTTATGTTGCAAGAAGTTTACCTGCATACATCCCTAGGATCAGAGCAGTCTGAGCAGATACTAGCTATTTCATAGAATCACAGAATGGCTTGGGTTGGAAGGGACCTTAAAGATCATTTGGTTCCAACCCCCTTGCTGTGGGAAGCACTTTCACTAGACCAGGTTGCTTGGAGCTCCATTCAACTTGGCCTTGAACACTTCCAAGGATGAGGCATCCTGGAGCACAAACTGCAGGTATTGTCTTTGTTCACAAAGTTTAAGCAAAAGGATGGAGTGATTTTCCATAGAGCTGTTCACAGGATAGTAGCAATGTTCATATTAAAGGCGGTTCCACAGAAAATGCTGCATTGAGCTTGATTTATATACAGGTACCAACTAAAACCCAAACATTTCCCAACAATAATGCCATTATTTTCCATTCCAGGCATGCTATATCTATGCATTAACTAATTCTATGATACAGTAATCCAAGCAAATATTCAATTTTGAATGACTGCATCATATTTCTCTTTGCAACATAGCAAATTGTTGCACAACTAAAAAGGTGGCTATTCACCCTCCTTTCCTGAAAAACAGAAACCAAACAGTTCTAGAAATCAGCTCACAGTTATTGTAGTTATTATTCTCATAAAAGTTATGTATTTATGCCTTCATAAGTGATATTTGTGCAGGTCGAGAAGCAACACCACAGTGCAAGGACATAACCTCATATCATTGAAAGACAATGGCAATGCTGTAAGGCAGTGAAACCACTCTGGAAGTGGTCAGTGAACACATGAAATATGGGAGCCTGAATCCAGTGTTTAAATGGGGAGCTGAACTGTTTTGCTTAAGAGAGTGGGAGGAGTGTAAAGGAACATTTTGTCCCTTCAGAGAAAAGGCTTCACTTTGTTAAGAACTCATTGAGTTTACAGGCATCTTGTATCATCAACCAAAAATATCCATATTGCTGAAGTCTTTGTCCACACCTCAGTTAGTCCAATGTGGTCCTGCCTAGATAACCTACTTCTCAGAACTCTTCTCTCAACTCCTAATTCTCACTTTCACCCACAGATATCCTGCAAATCTAGAGCTGGGCAAGAAACTGGAAACTGTAGCTTGAGGGAAAATGCTTCCAAAAATACTGTTGTATCATTTGGAACTGCAACTCAGAAATGTAAGAGCTTGCACACAAGGGAAATCTATATAAATACATATATATAATAATTATTTTAAAAGATAGGAAACCGAATCCTTCAAAACAATCCTCCAAAATCCTCTGCCTCTCAGTTCTGCAAGTGACCTCAGGCCTGGTACCAAACAGTAAGTTGTCCACAGTAAACACTCTGGAAATCGGCTTAACATGTGTGCACTTCTTCATCAAAACCCTGACGGTTTTAAAATAGCAAATTATTAACGAGAATTACACCGGCAGGAAAGGGAAACTTGCATTTCAATCCAGGTCTATATTTAATTTATCGGTCCATTTATAGACATCTCATTCTCTATTTCATCCTCCTCCTGCATGGTTAGGAAAATGGGATACTGACAGTTGTGTCAACGGTTTGACTCTTATTAGTTTTGCTGCTGAGTAAAACAGCAATTGTGATTCCTTCATGATCACATCCCCAGCTCACCTTGGCCTAGTTTAGCTTGCCAGCATTAAATCTGGAGTTAGCCCCAGCAAGGTAATTAATTTCACATTTGCTGTATGCTTTAAATTGCAGCTCTTCCAGGATGTTCCAAAGTTGTGTGTCATATTACGTCCTTAGGTGTCCTAAGGTGAAAAGTGTGAAACACAAGAGTGACCTGAGGACATGTGGGTCAGTGTTTGCTGTGCATCACAGCAGGGTACGTACAAAATTAAGCACCTGCATGGTAACATACATACATGTCAAATGGTTGGTTAGAGGGAGAGACTCAGTAATCACACTGCCATATAATTAGCAAGCTCAACACTGTTATATATTGCATCTTTCTTTTATCTTTGACAGGCTATAAATTCATCTGCCTTGGGACTAACACTCACTTCCCAACCCACACTTCCCAGGAGACCAAACTATGCTGTGAAACAACTTCCCAAAGACGTATTTTTTTCTCCACCTCTGTGTAATTCCATATTCTGCTCCCACAAAGACACAAATCTAGTCATGCACCACGCTGATATTTTACAAGGCCCTGGGCTGGACCCTCTGCCCTCTGTTTAGGCAGAATGGGGGAGGCTGCAGCTTCTCAATGGGAATCCAACAGTAGCTATTGCATCTGCAGTTATTCAGAAAATATACTTATATTTGGTTGCATCAGGAAACCCTCAAAGAGGGAGATGTTTATTCATGAGCAGCAGAAAGGAATGCAGGAAGCAGTAACAATAACATTACATCTGTTTGCACACACTACAGATGTAGAAAATCCTTAGGGCCATATATTTTAAGGCTACATGAGGCTGCTGAGAGCCACTCCTCTGATCTCCTGCCTCACATTGATTTTCACCCAGTAGTTCCTGTAATCAAACCCAATGCTTCATGGCTAAAATATAATATAAAATTAATAAAGTTCTCTAACTTTGATAAAACTTTTTCTGAAGTATGGACAGACTGCTACATTTCTTGGTAATCTGTACCCCTGAATAATTACCTTTGCTGTCACGTTTTTGTACTTTACTTGCAATTGTATTTTTGGTTCTCTCTGTACATATGAATAGACTGAAATTTGAGTTGCGCTTTTTAACCTGGCATTGAACAATGGGAGCAATTTCATAAATGCTGTACAACAAGGGGAATATCACCTCCATAGTCCTGTTCATGACTCCAGTTCTGAGCAGATAAAGGACTATGCACACGTTTTATATGTAGATTGAATATTTGGGTCAAAATGATGTGTTGCTAACATTTACACACAGAGACACTATGAGAGACCACCCAAACCACTATTAAATCCAATCTTTCTGCCTATGATGTTACACTGTGTTTCACATGCTCATATCCAAAGGTACACATTTCACAAATTTGGGTCAGTACATATGGTCTGCATGCCATTGTTTCTACCCTTGTGGTCTTTCAGCTGGCTGCATGAAAAAAACAACAGTATTTTATTGGACACATGGCACAAGTACTCTCCATTTCTCTGTATGTCATATAGCTAAAGCCATCAAACCCTGCAGAACCAGCCCGCTACAAGCCTAGAAGTCATAGCAGATTTGCCAGCTATTGTAGTTTTTGGTTTTTAGGAAACTGGAGTAAACTTGAGAAAAACTTCAGTCAGCTCCTATATGTGCTGCTTGTGGAAATTCTGCAATGCTAGTGATTTTGCAAATTGTTGGCTTTAGGACCAAGCAAAATCCAAATATTTAGTGTCTCCTTTTTTATATAAAACTATTCAAAGATACAGCTGTCTACCTATATCCACCTGGGTTAAATTCTCTCCTGTGCTACATTGCAAGGTTTAGTCTGTTTAACAGTAGAGCTGAAAAGAGACACAAGCACTGCAACATACAGCATTGTCTGAGAGCTGTGCAGCCACTTGTGGGACCACAGAGCTCCAACAGCCATTTCATGACATTTAGAAAAGGCATTTTGCCACACATGGGAATGTCAGTACACTCAAGAAGATTAGGTGATTCTTTGTATTTCACCTCTGTACTCACACTCTGACAAATCTTACTGCCATTGAACCTCAAAGGCAAGAGCTAATGGGGAAAGAAAGTGCTCTTTAGGAGGCTGTCCCTTCTGCAGAGGGTGAATCTGGATTGAGTGTGCAAAAATACATCCTTGGAATATGTAAGAGGTCAAACTGCCTGAAGGCCCTTGGCTAAAAACTCCCTTGCCTTTCACTTTTTAAAATGAGCTTCATTCACATCTTCCTGCTATGGATAAAACCCCCAATTTCTTACAATCCTTTCCCTAAAGAGTTCAAAAATATTTTAATTTTTCTTTGTGTTGCCTGTATACTCAAAAGAGTTTTTAGGCACCTGTCGGTCAAGTGGGTTTTATTCCCTGGCTATCCACTCTTTTGTTAATCTCATTAGTCAGTTTGATTGACAAGATAGTGTATTTTGTTTATGGTCATTATGGATATTTGTAATTGCTATTAAAATTCCAAAGGCAAAGTTCATCTTTTTCCCCAATGTCACTGAGACATTTAAACATTAGCAGTGATTAATTTAAACTAAAAAATACATTGTGGTTCCTTGTAAATCCAAATGTCCTTTTCTCCCATTTAATGCCATTAATTATCTTAGTGACTTGTGAATTCCTTGCTGAGCCTGGAATATTATGATCAATCTGTTGCTATTGGGAGAAGTTATCTGTTTCTCCAGCCATTTCCATGGGTCAAATTCCTCTCACACTGACTGCAGCACCCACCATGCCCCTTGGGGAAAAAAACCCCTCCTTTCATTCTTCAGCAGTCAGCATATCCTACAGGTAAATAGACTTTCAAATTCTATATATAACTATTTACAAATCACTCATTATTACTACTTTCTTCCCATGTACCAGGACCATTTATTTGCAAGTGCATGTCCTACTCCCATAGAGAGGCCTCTAGAAGGATGAATTTTATCCAGGGAGAAGAAAGTATGACTTGTTCCAGCACCTATCTCCTTGTGATTTCTGGCAGTACTTATCAGGTTGCTGACATCTGCACAGTGTCTAATGCATCTATCTCTTAGAAATAAAAATAATAATCAAAAACCTCACCTGATTAGAGGTTCAAGTGAACTACAAGAAAGAAAACCCTTTAGAAATAGCAAATGGTAATGGTGGTGGTGTTCTGTGACTCAAATTTAAAAAGCCATACACTCCATTCTAATACGTTGAGTGAAAATTCATTGCATAAGGCAGATTAAATTCATCTGTCAGAGACAAAGGGATGATACAACCCTAAGACATGTGAAACAAAAGCTATTTATCAAATGGAGATCATATTATGCTTTTAATTACATTTCCCAGGTGGACAAGAAGGTCAATGGCATCCTGGTTTGTATGAGAAATAGTGACCAGCAGGACCGGGGCAGTGATTGTCCCTCTGCACGTGGCACTGGTGAGGCTGCTGCTCAAACCCTGTGTTCAGTTTTGGGCCTCTCACTGCAAGACAGACATTGAGGTGCTGCAATGTGCCAGGAGAAGAGCAACAAAGCTGGTGAAGGATCTGGAGCACAAATCTTACATGGAGTGGCTGAGGGAGCTGGAGAAAAGGAGGCTCTAGTTGGACCTTATTGCTCTCTATATCTACCTAAAAGAAGGTTGTAGCAAAGTGTCAGACCTTTCTCTCTGGTAACAGGTAACAGAATGAGAGGAAATGGCTTCATGTTGCACTGGAGGAGATTTAGATTAGATATCAATAAATATTTCTTCAGTGGAAGAGTTGTTAGGCATTGAGATAAGTTTTCCAGGGAAGTGGTAGAATCAGCATTCAAAAAAAAAAAGTGTAGATGTGGCAGCTTTAGATATAGTTTAGAGGTGAATATGTAGGATTCTATGATTCTATATAAAGGAAAGACATTTATACATTCTGGAGACTGGTAGAAAGTCTCCAAGAGACTAGAGACTGATAGAAAATCTTCTCCCTGCGCTGGAGAAAGGGCAGTAACTCATTGTGGAAAATTATGTCGTGTGTTTATCTTAGTGATATTGTCCCAGCTGTTGCCAGAGTGAAACCAAAAGGCAGAAGTAGTTAAATACTGAGGAAACAAACAACAAATACGGATAAACACACAATGATAAAACAGCTCAGGTGAACAGCTTCAGAGATTTATCTTCAAAGGATTTGTCTGAGCCACAAGTTTGGAAAAATCTGTCTACCTAGATATGAAAAAGGTTTTCTATTATTAAGCACAGAATGAGAAGTTATTTAACAGTTATAGAGCCTCAAGCCAGAGAAGAGAGTAAGCTACCAACAGGAATGTCAATTGACAACAGTGAGTCATACTGTAAGAGATGAGGAAAAGTGAGAAAGAAAAGTTCCAGCAAGGAATTCTACTTAATTCATCACAGAGATGGAGCTGAGCAGGCAACATATTGCACCAAAACTTTCAGGAAAAGAATAAATATACAGAAAGGCTTTTATTATTATAACTTCATGATCTATATTCTTCCTAACTCTAGGTAAATGAAAATATACCATGCTAATTGAAAGAAGCCTGTTTTTCACTTTTGGTGTCTACTTGCTAACAGCACCTTGCCCAGAGAGCAGGCATTTTCAGACTCAATATGCATCTATAACTGTTGCAAACAGACAGCTTGGAGAATGGAGAACACCAACATCTGCCTCAGCCTCAAGAAATCCAGCTTAGTGTACTTGAACCAGGAGCTTCATCAAGAGTGACAAAAAGAAGTTCAGGGCTGTCTCCAAAGTGCATATTCAAGAACACATAAAAGGGGTGGTTTGCTTTGTAAATGTGACACCAAGACAGCAAGTGTTAAGGCAGAAAGTATGTTACATATTCCCTCTGAACACCCCAAGAGAGTTCTTTCCCCCCCACATCACAAGTTTAACTCAATGAAAAATGTGAGAAAAGTGTATGAGGTGTGAGGCCTGAAACATGCTTGCAAGTCCTATTTGTCATAATTCGTGTGTGTCTGCGAGGCCACTGTTTTGTGACCTTTTTGAGTCCTACACTTCTCTTGTAGGACTCGTCTTCTCATCGAATCAGATGACCAACATAAGCAAGGCAAGCCATCAGACATGCACTTGCTTATTTATTTCGATGCAAGTCTAATAAAAGTCATACCCCACCCATGAAACTTTTCTCATTTGTCCTTAAATGGCATTGCTGGCCTTATTGCCAGTCTGCTTTGTGATGATGTCCTAAAGAAGTTGCACAAAGCTGCTGAAATCAGGGAATCTGATTCCTCTGGGAGATTAAGGCTACCATCAAAGCAGGACCATAAACCATTAGAGAATATGTGCACCTTATAAAAGAAGAAAGCTGTATAGAGTGGTGTGGGTATAAAGAGTTTTGCTCCTTGAAGTGCAGCAGTGGATTAAATTCTGCTTACTAATATTTGTAAGACAACCATGTAAAAACTTTTCTTACAGAGATGAATGATGAAAACAAATTGGAATTTGAGTCATTCGTTACCCACCATGCCATGTGTTAAAGGCACTAGAATGCTTTCATACTTGTTCTGTTAGGATGCTCAAGATGTTCTTCAGGGAGAATTTTACAGTTATAGAAATATGTCACAAAATCTGCAACCACATACCTTTATATGGCCTTCCAAATTGTCTAATTGGAGATCAAATGGGACTTAAAAAAAAAGGAAAAAAAGCTCTCAGTGTTTGCCATGTTCACTGACCATGCATTCCTCTGAGGGGAAGAATGAGCTCATCTTTCATCAGCTTCAATGACTAGATACTAGCACTAGCCACAACACTGAGATTAGAAGATATTGACTGTCGTGTTTCCTTGCATTAGCCACTCAATTTCTAATATGGAGGATGATGTTCATACCTTCCAATATCCTCAAAAAATGTGTTTTGTTTACTCTAGTTAAGTCAGCTCCACATTCTCAATGAGCTATTGCTCTCTTAAATAAAAAAAATTATATATGTGCTCTGTGAGATGGAAGAAAAATTATACTGAAGGGGAAGTGATAAAAAGAATATGTCAGAGATGACTTCAGCATTGATGTAGGAATATAGCTTGCAGAGAAAAGCCACATGTGAGGTAAGCAAAATGCTGAGTGTTTGGGCCTGGAGCCAGAAAAAGCCTTGGTGGATGTATCTTTTTTTCAATAATGAACTCCCACCAGAGCCTACACTTTATGAGCCTGACACATCTAAATTATATTCAGCAACATTTAAATGCTGAAATAATAGGATAAATTCAAACCAATTAGAGAGCATATGGAATATTGCCTTCCTAATGGTATGCATAAGCATCTCCTGTCAGATTTATCAGATTAAAGACCCCAACTGCTGGCAGTGATCAGATCCCTGGTGATAAACGGGCACAGGGGTATGAGCAGAGTTGCATGTGATCTTTGAGGTGGGTCTAACACAGAAGGAATCTGCATTGCAGTTGGAGGTTTCTCCCTTTGTTTCAAGGAAGCAGGGAAATCACACTGAATTCTCAGCCCAATCAAAGGCCATTGTTTTACCAGGTCGATGCCTGGGATGAAACATATTTTTCTTTTGTTATCTGGGCATTGTTGTCCCAAGATGAATGCCCCAAAGAACACCACAATTAACCTTCAAATGACAATGAAAGACTTTCCTTCCATTCTTCTTGTGCAAAATAGTAACTGTCAAAAAAAAATGTCAGCTTTAAGCAGAAACAGAAATGCTAAATGCTGAGACTGAAAAAAGGTATATAAAGCTCCTTAAAATATCATAAAGCAGAAAACAAAGCACCAGTAAAATCATCACACTGTGAGCCTAAGGCAGACACCAAGCATGAAAAATGTTTGCTCAAATTGCTGAAGTTTGGTAAAATTACAAGCAACTGAAAAAAAAGGGACATGTTACCACCTTTGTGTTTCATAACGATAGATTTTAAATAAACCATCACAGGTGTAGAAGTCCTGTTTTGTGCATCTTAAATCAATCAAAGGCTTCTAAGACCCTTGAAATTGAAGTCTGAGATGGTCAGTTTGGAGTTTCAGCCCAAAGGACTGCAGAGAAGTTACATTAGAGTAGGTCAGCCTGTAGATGCCCAGCTGAGGATCTGGTGTGTGCAACTGTTTTAATGAACTGAAAATGCCCCACATGTGCACTACACATCTACAGATTTGATTTCAGATGCACTGTGCCAACTGAAATGTTTCCAGATGTTCTTTGATTCTCTCCTGTCACCTGCCTGCTAAGACCCTCAGCAGCTCACTGACATGCTGTGCTAGGTACGGTGTCAGCATCATCTCAGTCCCAAAGTCCATCTGGCAAGAAGGTGCACGCCAGAGAAAAGGCCCTTGTTCTCTGGAAAAACTCCCTCATACACCAGTAACCCTCTGGCTCATATTGGTCCTGCCCTGGGGAAGCTGCGTACTTAGCTCCCAGCTGCATGGACTGGAAATTATTCCAAGTTAAGCATGTAAGCCTTTCTGGAAACCATGCATCCTTTCCACAATAGTGGCATTAGCAGAACAACCTGAAATATTTGGGATCCTGGCACAGTTATGGCATAAGACTATTTAACCTGCCCACAAATCACTTAAAAAGCAGCCAGTAATAGAAATGCAATTCCTCTGCTAATCCTTAGTTCCCTCTTTCACAATATACTTTCCACCTGTATTCCTTCATCTCCAACCCTCTTTTTACTTCTCAACACTTTCAGAAAGTACCTTCTCCAAAAGGCAATTCAGCACCAGGGATTTAAGTAAATGCAGGCTGGAGACTCTCAAAGTTTTTTCACTTGTCACACAATACTTGGCATTTTCTTTTTATTTCTGGAGGCATCAGATGAAATGATCCATTCAGTTTGAATTTAAACACATTAACCTAACCAATTTTTGAACATGTAATGATTGGCAGGAACCTGGCTTTTCGACATCCATGATCACCGTTGTTCTACACTATTCCCTGGAGTCAAAATGAAAATTTAAGAGTACTTAATGAAACATATTTTTCCTGCAGCCTATATGCTTGGAAAGTGTCATTACGTCTATTTCATGATCTGAAAAGTAACAATACAGTGTGATTAAATGCTGGCCCATTTCAATCCCTGTCTGACACAGAAACCTTCTTCTATTTACATGTTTCATCTGGCTTCCTTTCCTAATCAAAGAATAAGTGTACAATCAGTTGTGTAACTATGTAACTTTCCCTCTTGTTGTTTTGCCAATACATCACTCTTGCATGCAAAGCACGTTTGCTCCAGGAGCAATCTTCTATTGTCTCCAAACCTCACTCCCACTTATGGCAACAGGGTCTAAGCATAAGGCTGAGACACAAAACCTCTGCAGCAGGCAGAGAGACAGACTCCTAGAATACCACAGAACTGATGCTATCATGCCCTGCCTTTAAATATTCTTTTGCCTAGCATTAGAAGGTGATGGTTAAATTAACTGATGAGTAGTCAAAATACAACATAATGCAAACAATAAAGTAGTTTCTGGTCATAGTTTTAATTTCAATACCCGACAAAAATATTTGGTGTTGGTTGAGGGACCAGGTGAGTCAGGAAAGAACAAACAAAGCTTATTTCTTTTGAAAAAAATTGTAGTATTGCTCTCATAAAAGACTATGGTGTGAGAGGTTTCAGAGTAACTTGCCACTTCCTTCGTCAGGTATTCATATGGATTCAGAATTGTCTTTTGCATTTGTTTCATGCTTTGGTTGGAGGAACAGAATGGGAATTTCCAACCTCAAAATATAGCTATCAGACATTCAATGAGATAAAAAGAAAACGTCTTTTGCGGGAAAATGAGGAGTAGGGACGGATGAAAAATGTGTAGCTTCGCTTAAAAGAGCAAAATTAATAATTATCACACTATTTCCTTTAATCTCTCCATGTTGAAAAGCAAACATAGCATGTTATTTTCACACATCAGAATTTGTTTTTACTGCAACTACCAACAACAGTTGTTGATGGAAAAGGGGACAAAATAAGGTGACTTTAAAAGCATTCCTTCCTAGAGAACCACGCAAAAGTTCTCAGGGCATGAAACTGAAATAATGGCCTGCCATAAACTTTACCTTCAGACTTGATAGTAAAATTTGATGAGAGTAATACATCTGCATCCTAAAGCAGCAGAGTTCAGACTCTGTTTTCACTCAGAAAAAAAGGAAAACAAAACCTGCAACCTAGCTGTGCTTGTATCTTCAGCCATGTGCAAGTGAAATTTCAGAAAATCAGGATGACTGTATAGCCACACAGGCAACAAAATCAGTAACTTCTTTATGCCTGTTACCCAAATACAAAGACAGTAAATTCAACTTTTATCTCCTTTTACTTTCATTCCTCAGAAAAAAACACTGTTTCACTGTGGAGTCTCACCAGCCTCTATTCTTGTTTGCATGAATAAAAGCTACTGCCACAGGAAAAAAATGTACATATCTCCTCAGATACTCTTGTTTTTCTCTGAGACACACTAGTCTGGCAAAAGGTAAAGCCAAACATAGTGTCATGCCAGCCCTAAGCACAACTAGACACAAAGCCAGCCCTGGAGAGGCAGAGCAGAAGATCAGCAATGTTGGCACAGTCGAATTGTTGCCCCTGCCCTTAAATTGTTCCCTTTTTGCACTGGTGTGTCCCAACCCTCCTGCAACCTTGCAGGAAGTAGGATGTGTGGATACCATGGATGCACATTTTTTTTTTCAACACCTTATGTCAGCATGCCAGCAACACACCGCTAGGAGTGGAGCAGCTAAAGCAAGCACAAACACAGTAAACTGCAGAATCCTTAGTGGGAAACAACACAGTCTCCAGACTCATTGACCACAGCAAACTGTGCAGCTGTGTATTTACTTTTGCATTACCCCACTTTTCAAACACTCTCTCACGGCAACTCTCCAGTGCAAGAGGTGACAGCAGGGTGGCCAGGGTGCCACGTAGCCTGTTAGATGTCTACTGCTGCAAATCCCTAAGACTGACAGTGATTGTGCAAATGCATGTTTTCTACACAGAGTTTGGGATGACCACACTTGACACTGGACGTGTGGGTGGAGAACTGAGGTGTACATCTCAGAGAAAATATGCAGAAGATCCTTTCAGAAAGCTGTGACCCAGTGAATAAAGGAGATTTAACCATCCAGCTGCTCCTAGTTTGACTCCTCTCACTTTTAGCTGGCTGCTACACAGCACTCCAAGGCAGTCCTCTCCCCTGCTGTTCCAGCACCTGAGATCTGCACTTGCCAGGGAAAGAGGGCCCAGGAGACTTGACACCTCCTGACATGGAAAGGAGCTCAGCCACTGTACAGGCTGCCTGCTCCACCTCTGGCCCTGTGAAGGCAGGGACAGCATTTGCACCATTTTGCAAAGCTCTGTTACACTGTGTTGTTACGTTATAATGTGCAATCATCAAACAGTTTGTTCAATTCCTTCTTGATTAAATTCAGCTTCATTAAACCCAAGTAATGTCTCTGTTTAGTTTTAATAGCAACCATATTTCCATTCTAAGTGTCTTTCTGAATATCTTCTTCCCCTTTTAGACCTTTATGTGACCTCAGAACATACTCATGTCCCATTCCATTTTTTATTTCCTTTCTCAGTCTTTTTCCTTCCATGCAGGCAGCTTCCTCCCTATGAACTGTGTTGAAGCATTTCTCTGGTTCCTGCCTTTTAGTATCTCCAGGGGTCTGATTGTGCATGCAGCCCTTGAAGCTGAATCAAACAGGCACCTTTGTCCTGAGATGATGGAAAGTTAGCTGCTTTGATTCCTGTTGCTATTGCGTGCAGTGGATAAAAGTGGTAATGCTTTGACAAATCAGCCGTTTTCTTAGTGATTGTATAACTCTGCTCAGGTCCCATTTTTACACAAACATGATCTTTCTGCGCAGACTATCTACATCACCTAATTATCATTCCTTCAATACATTAATTTGCATTTAACATACAGTGTGCACACTAGCAGGCTACAGTACAAATGAGGGAGAAGGGATAGTGAAATAAAAAGCTATAGGTACCTAAAATAGGCAGAGGAAGCCAGAGCAAATGTAGCTTCAGCTCTCCTCACTGAGCTGACAGATGCTGAGTGCAAAGGTGTACAGGCAATGGTACCTTCCTAATTGCCCCTCAGAGATCACTGCACCCTCTCTATGCCCCTCACTCCTGTAATCTGGGTGAGCCTTCACAGATACCCCATGAGAGAAATGGTTGCTTTTAAATAGCTGGAGGCTTTAATAAGGAAACACGTTTCAGTGACCAGATTGCTGCCAGAACAAGAAAGAATATTGGAGTAAATGAAAAACAAAGGCACAGCAGAGTTCGGCGTGCTGGGTATGCAGGAACACATGGGTTGAAGCAGGGGAGCTCTGCCCTCCTTTTTGCTCATCAGCACATCTTTCCTTTCCATCTCTCTTAGAGAATGTCCTTGAATTCTCCTTACATATATGTTTGTACCATGGGAGAACAGGGAAGTTTACTTCAAAGCCTTTTTAAAGGCTTTTTTTTTTTTTTTTTAATGACACTTTGAGCCAACAGGGGTTTGCTTTCTGTTTTGGATTGCATATATAATCTGAAGGGGATTAATGTGGTGCTGATTGCTAGGCTAAACTGGATCAAAAATGTTAAGCATAATGTACCCCAGCTAATGTTTAATTAATAGCTGTAGTTTTAAAGTACCGCTGTCATTTTAGACTTTTTATTCATTTTAGTAGCAATATAATCATTCAGTGTTAAGATTGTTCCTCCATTACCTTCAATGACTTTCGGAAAAGCAGAAGCTTTTATAACAATGTGTCATTCTCCAAAGCAAGGAACTGTAAAGACTTAGAGCAAATTTTGACCAGAGCCACCAGGGCTGCTACTTTGTATGATTTCCTTACATTGGAGTAATACTTTTGTTGGCATTGAGCGTTTTATTTGTAGGTGAAATAAAGCAAATCACTTCCTTTGGTGTATAGTTATTAGAGAATCTGCAGAGAAACCAGAGAGAAGATTTTTTTCACAACGCTGGATCATTCCATGAGTTGGCTTCCAGCACAGTTCCTCAAGATTATATTAGCAAAGAGACAGGGAGAGCAACCTGTGGAGGTAGACTATCAACCAGTGAGTGTGTGGGTGGGAACTTTTTAGAGTTGCCTTGATTGAAAAATGTCTTGCAGTTACCCCATAGGTGAGTACAACTGATACAGCTGAGAAGCTAGGAAGCACAAGTCAAAATGAGTGGTAATCTAAATATATTTTTTTAATCATGACTGATCAAAAAGCTTTCATCATTCTGTTTCAGTTTGACACGATAGCAAAGAGAACAGACCTCAAACCTGAAGAGCAAGTATTTACCATTGAAAAGTCAATTCCTCTGTCACTAGCTCTGGCAATAGTATCACTATAATTATGAGTTTAATATCTGAAATTCGTTGATTTCGTATTTGCATGCATGTATGCTAACTAAAATTAATTAATTTTAATTGCATACACCAATTACAACATCAGGCTCATTTTCCAACATATTATTCCTCGCTGATTACATATCCTCTAAGATTGCTTTAATTTTTCATTTTGTGCTTTAAAGTCAAAGAATAATATGTATTTCTAATTAAGCTCACTTACATATCTCACTGCTGATTAAATCACTATTTAATATTTTATAACACAAGCCACCTTTAATTTCCCCCACTGAGAGCAAAAGCCTTGTGAACTCTTTTCTTTCTACCCTCTGTTTCACCAACCTTGCCATTGCTGTGTCGCTACAGGCAGATTTCTTCCATCTTCACAGTAGAAAGCCAAAGAACCACCTTGTTGACAGACATTCATGCCTGAGGGGGAGGCAAACACCTTTCTGACCACAGGACCCACTCTGAAGAGATCAGCAACCTGCCACCATCAATAGGAGCAAAGAAACAGACACTTGGGAGAGATTTTTAGCAGTGTCTTAGGGGTTTGCAGGTCTTGCTGAAAGTCTTGGGAGTTGACACAGTGAAAACCTTTTAGGGGATCCTGGATGTCCCTTCCTGTTCCCTGTCAAAAGCTGAATATTGAGAAATGAGGAGGAAAAGGGGATTCTTCTCTCTCTCCCAACCGGTATTGCAGAGTGAAACTTGCCAGCCAGTTCTGACCCATGACTGCATTGATAAATCCATAGTCTTAACAGAAATTGGTAGAAAATCCTAAGAAGTCCCAAAACTTCTGCTACATGCTCATAGGTATTATTCAACCTGGGCTGTACAAGCTAAACTGTCTCATTTCTACCACATCATTCCTGGCATAGCAGAAAAGAAGCAGCTAAACCAGATTAAGTTCTTAACAAATTTGACTTCTTAACAACCAAAAGAAGAAATTAACTCGGAACTTGACCTAAACTTTACTGAAATTAATGGGAAAATCGTGATAATGTTGTTAGAAGCATGACTAATCCCATGCAAAATAGATACATATACTTCTGTCAGTGGGATAGATTTCGGAAGACCGGTGATGACTTGGGCTCTGAATTAAAGCAAAGTATTCCCAGTACCTGTGTTTGTACTCACAGCATTTCCCCACACCTTCCCCCCCTTCAAAATGGTAAACTTGGAGAAGGAGAGAGGAGTCTCCATCTAAAAGTATGCTGTTGTAATAATGTCGGATCAAAAATCAGGGTGAGGATGCTAAAACTGAGAAAGTTTCTCGTGAAATTACTGAGTCAACTGCGAGAAAAATCACAGCCAGAATACTCTGCACACTAAGTTTCTTATGGAACTAAACTAAAAAGTAGATATTGGCACAATTATTTGATGGTGCTAAAACAGGAAGATGCAGTCAAAGGAAAAGTACACTGTCCAAATCCTTAAAATATTATGTTTGGGGGAAAACAAGAGACATGAGGAAGAAAAATTGGGACAGAAATAAAAGAGAGGGAAACTTCCCCCTAAAAATATACCAGGAGGAAGGAACAATAAAATTTTTTGAAACATCCCTGTCTCTCATCTCTTAGAAATAAAGAAGTCATTTATATTCTCTTTTCTTCTCAAAACTGGATGATTATTCAGGCTACATTCAAGATGTAGGTAAATGCTGTTGCTGTGTCCAATAGGATAGTGCAGTCCTTCCAAGGGAAAAACGTGCTCTCTCTAAACTAAGGCTGATGAGCCAGCAGACTTTCTCAGACAATAAAGAGAAAGGAAAAAAAAAGGGAGGCAATCTGGTGTTTGAAGCTATTTTGTGGAAATTAGCTTGAGTTCCTACTGGAAGTCCCTCTAAGTTTAATTTGTCACCATCTAAAAATAGTGAAATTGGAATGAGAAAGCAGCCTAAATTCAGGCATTAGTTGACCTGTCACACTTTATCAGCTGTGAAATGGGGCTTATATTCCTTTACTTCCCTCAGACTAAAATCATATATATTGAACCAATTGTTCAGATTTCTTTTGAATTCATTTCCCTGTAGATATTAAGTCAGAGGGAGGGGAGAGAGGAAGGGAAGGGAAGGTTTTCTTTATGTGTTTATCTTTACATGTCAGAATCAAAGCGATCTGTATATACAGGGGTTTTTAAGTGTCTAGTTAAATCGTGAGCTTTTTTGTTTTGCTGTTTTGTTGTGCCTTATCATTAATTACACCTTGCATATTGCCTACATCTGTGTCTTGTCTCAGAAGCCAGGATTAAATAGGGTGGGCTTGATCTTTCTTTACTCTAAAAAGTAAGCCCCTATACACAGTTAGCTGACCAGACCACTTATATTGTCAATGGGAACAGATGCTCAAGAGGACAATTTATCTTCAGTATCTTAGACAACAATCTTCTACAAATGCCTATATTGAGAGGTCTCTTTCATTAACTACAGTAAGTCCAGACAGACATTTTTTGACAAAACATATAAAGTTTAAATGCTAAAGTTATGTAAAATGAATCCCATTCTCCTGAGGGGAAAAAAACAAACAAACAAACAATCAAAACCAAAAACTCCAAAAAAACAGATTGTCCAGAGTGTGACTTTAAGGAGACAGGAGAGGAATATTTCTTGGAAGAGACAGCATCTGAACAGAATACAGAGACATCTTAAGATGCTGATGACTGAGCATCCCCAGGAAAATGGTGATGCTCATGGTTGGATTCTTCCCAATGAACCAAAAAGAGACCCTTAAAAGTGGTCCATGTTAATTTATAGCAGAAGACAACAAACAGTTTGAGGGAGGTCGAAGATGGCTTCTGCTGTTTATGTTTCTTTTTCATGTGTAGAATCAATATCAGAGCTGGGCACATCATAGTTGAGGCTGTGATCATATTTCATGTGCAAGGGAGGCTCACAGCAACAAAAAGACTGTTAATAACCAATATTGATTCACCTTTCCCTAATGCATGGACAAAAATGTCATCAACAAGCTGGTCAACAGCCTGAAGCAATGAGCCTTATAATAGTCTACTAAGCCAAGAATAACATAGCATTCCTTTATTTATTCAAGTGTCACATCAACTGCATGCAAGCCCTGGAGAGATGAATGGATTTAAAGCAACAGGGGTATGATTTACAGCAGCTTTTATGGGTGTCACACCCAGGTTGTGCCCCAACAATGTGTTGGCTTTAGAAGTTACTGAGCTGGCTTCACCTGATTCTCTCCCTCCACCCTGCTGCTGTTCTGCTATCCTTTCAGCCAAAAGAGCTAGCATTTCAATTTTTTTTTTTTTCTCTTTTACCAGGCTATTAAAAGTTGTATATCACAGCAATTATGAAAGGTTTTTCACTTTTGTTGCATTAAGGATGATAAAAAAAAAAAGTCTTTGCAGATAGAAACAAGTAATCTAAAGGGCCTTTCACACTATGTTTATTTGTCTCATTAAAATTGGTGATCATCCAGGGGAGTGGACAAGAGCTACCCACAAAAGCCTATTGATCTCTTCTAGGTGAAAACTTTACCAACAGTCACTAGATAACACTTTTCAATTAAATGGTGCATAAAGGCAAGCAGAAAACATGGAAATCCTATAATATCTCATTTCTTAAACTACATTCAACTGAGTAATAACATGGTATAAGTATAATTCTATGAACCTTCCAATGTAATTGCTATTTGTTTAATTTATTAAAAAATCCAAATGCACTACTCTGTGAGTCTGAAGAGTTTTGGGGAAGAGGTGAAATTTTTTTTTCCCTTAATTTTAATCAAGGTTTTCCTTTCTGCCTATATATTTATACAATGTTTGTTACCATAATTTCTAAGCACGTGAGCATCATATGAATGTTTTTTGTGATTAAATGTTTTTGATTTTTTTTGAGAAATTTATATTTTTTTCAAGTCAGGACATTTGGATAGAGAGCAAGCATCCAAATATTAATCCATAGTACAGTACAGAACTTCACTTATTCCCCATAAGAAGACTTGAGGACTTTGATGCCGCTTGGATCTAAGGAAAACAAAGCTTGTGTTTTGAACTCCTCACATCCATCTTAAATAAAGATCTGGTTTTTAGAGTACCTTTTTTCTCCATAAAGCATCAGACATCAATGAAAGTGACAGAGAAATATTCATTTCATGGAATATGCATGGCTGTATAAATAATAAATATAAGTACTCAGCAGCATGGCATACATGAGTCATACACACAAAGCAGTCTCACTGGTAAGCTAAAAATAACATTCTGCCAAAATTCTGAACAGAAATTTGAAGAAAAGGATTGCTAAACGTTTCTCAGATATATAAAGCAAAGAAAAACCCAAAAAACAAACCAGAACAAATCAACAAACTTCAAAATTACCTCAATGCCGCAGAATCACTTAGGNGCCACAGAATCATTTAGGTTGAAAAAGACCTTTAAGATCAATGAGTCCAACTGCTAACCCTGAACTGCCAAGTCCACCACTAAACCATGTCCTCATGTGCCACATCTACTTGTCTTTTAAATACTTCCAGGAATGGTGACTCTGTCACTTCCCTAGGCAGCCTATTCCAACGCTTGACAACCTTTTCCATAAAGGAATTTTTCCTGATGCCCAACCTATACCTTTCCTGGTGCAACTTTTGCCTGGACAAGAGGCTGTTTTCTCTTGTTTTGTCACTCATTACTTGGGAGAAGAGATCGACCCCACCTGGCTAGAACCTCCTTTCAGGGAGCTGCAGAAAGCTGAGCCTCCATTTCTCCAGACTGTACAAACCCAGCTCCTGCAGCAATTCCTCATCAGACTGTCAGTGCTCTACACCTTTCACCCACTTTGTTGCTTTTCTTTGAATATGTTCCCTTCCCACCGCTTGGGAATCCAAAGAATTATTCTAAGGAAAGCAGTCCAGTAAAAATGGCAACATGGAGTTCAAAAGTCAATGTCTCTCCAAAATTTCAGATCAAATCTGTTTGTTTTGGAGAAGGGCCATTTGCTTCCCATTTCCTCTTGGGGTAGCAATTCTAAAAACCTTACTGTGCATTTGAAGTCAGCCTAGATCATCCCCCTCTGCTACATGACCACCAGTAGGTAATGTTAGTGCAGAACTAATCAGATCCGTGACCATATCTCACTAATTCCCCTGCCTTCAATGTATATATTGACCTAATGCAACACCACTGAGTCAGGCACAGTCTCTTGAGGTTATCTGATGTATCCTTTTAATTAAAACTCAGAGAACACTTCAAATGATAAAGATACACAGAAAGAAGCAGAATCAAGATCTCTTCACAGAGCTGTGCTACTTCTGGAGGATGAACATGAATAACGCAAGGAGAAGAGACATATTTTTGCTGGAGGAGTCAGTAGAAAGTTGTTTTCAAGAAATTTTCTGGAGTGGGTAACAAATTAATTTCATATTAGAAATGTCTATCAGGCACTGTAAGACAGACAGAATTACTTATGTGGTCTTAAATATATTCTATATTCAATGTTTAACACTTAAGAAAGAGAAAGAAGGAAATCTTTACATTCAATATGCTGGCAAATGTATGGAGTCAATCTCTGCTTTAACAGTCTTGTTACATTTTTGTCACAATTATCGAAGAGGTCAAACAGAAATGGCATCTACAAAGTTATGTGCTCCAGTAGAAACCTACAGAAATGCCAATTAATTCTGAAAAATCCTCAGAATAGCCTGAAAATTTGAGGATCCAAAGACATACAGTTGTCCATTCCTTTACTATCTAGTCTTACAGTTTCTCTCAGTGGGATATTAAAAAGCACTTTTTTTTTTTTTTATTTCCATTATGACAGAGCTACCTATGTTAAAATAAAAGTAATAAAAATTCAGAAGTATATTTTCATTTCAATCAAAACTTACAGACTAGCCATAGTCAGTCAGATGAAAGTTCTGTCTTGATCAGTCTCTGACACTGGACAGTAGTGCATGGGCTGGTGAAAATACAGAAACCAATACAATTATGGAATGATATTTCCCCAGCACAATCACAAAACAATAATTGTCTTTAGTCTCTTAACCTCTGGAGATGGGATCTGAAGACAACATACACTAATACAGCAATATTAGTGGACAAAGTGCATAAGTTAATTGATTAAGTATCTTTTTTTTCTGTATTTGGAAAATTCAGAGACTGCAATGATTTCAAATATCTTCCAAAAATGGTGAAACCTTTCTCCTCATGGCAAGACACCAAAGATCTTTCCTTTTTCACCTNCTTGTTTTCCTTCCAGACATTTGCAGATTTTTTTGTTAGCTGTCACCAGTAGGACTACTTAATTAGAAGCAAGGTTTAGTTCTCTTAACAAAAAGATATGAAGATATAACCTCCACAGCAGTTATTGAACAGAAGCTTTAGTGAAAATTCCCAGAAGAGACATTTCAAAAATCAGAGGCAGCTAAGCCTTGCATTTAGTGATAGACAGTTTGATTAACTGAGTTTTCTCATAGTGTTGCTCCTTTTCATTATTCTAAGAGGACTATTTCAATATTGCTTCAAATGACATTGTCATTTCTTTTTCACAAATACCTTTGCCCAACATTCTTCATTCTGTCTGATAACCCTCTGAGTCCTAATGCATTACTTCCTAGCAAATAGCCTCTCATTTAGATTGCCACAAGCAAGTACATTTGGGTTTCTGGTGTTAATTTGAGTTTGTTAATTTGAGTGTTTGGGTTACACAGTTACATACAGAAGTTACTTGTACCCCTTTTTCTCTCTTTGGATTGAGATAACCATAATTAATGCAATTCACCAACTCCTGCCTCCTGATCCATACCTGAGACTCTTAAAGGTAATTGGAACAATACACACATAGTTACCACTCAAAACATTCTTCTTTTGAACACAGAAAAATTCAAAGATTGCGCTTAAGAAGGGTTGTTAGTGGATTTTTGGAAAAGACCTATTCAATCTGAACACCTTTTTCCTGCTACTACAATAGTTTACCCATTGAACTATATACAAGCGTCAATGTACAACACATTTACCTTTAGACTAGATTCACTTTCTTAAGCGTTTTCAAAATCATTACCAATTTCTCCCACAAAAACCTTTTTAAAGTACAAGGAGAAAGTCAGACAGATTTGCCCTTGATGAAAACATTGCTGATTATTTTTTCAGGTATCTCCATAGCACAGCTTATTATTGTATATAGTGGGTTCTGTAGAAAGATATTTGTTCTATTAAGTGCAGTTTACAGTTTCTAGTCTTTTTATCTCTTTCAAAGGACAAGTTTATTTCCTGGTATATTTTTCAAAACACTCATTAAGGGGAGCTCTGTGGGGCTTTTAAAACTTCAAGCAACAAGAAAATATTTTTTCCTATCATTTGTATGATCTCAATAATTACAAAAAAACAAAAAACAAAAAAAAACAGGAAAGAAGCTGAGGATTCATATTTATGATACAGGGATTGGATAATTATGTCTCAACAGATGCTAAACATTAGTGTTGAAAGGGTGGGTCCTATCACAGCATTTGGCAGAAGTAATGCAAATCCTATTAGAATTATATCTTCTTTAAAACTACTGCTTCAGAAACAGCAAGGGATAACTAAAGTCTCAAACTTCTTTTGGATAAATGAGAAATTTCAGTGTCTGGCAAAAAAAGAGACACATGCCATTTTCTGTTGAGTATGTGAAGAGTAGCCTCGAAATTTAGGGTTTTTTTTCCTCTCTGCAAAGTATGACACAATTAATTCCACAAAATTTATTTAATTACAATACTGTAGTATACTTAGTAGGCTCCCCTTCCCTGAAAATCAGTTTATCATGGTGAATGGTGGTGGCTACCATAATAGAATCCACCAGAATCAACACAAAGCAAATGCTCTTGCATGAAAATAAATGAACAGTGGTGAAACAAAAGGAGCCTTTGTTTGTTTGTTTGTTTTGAGAACTAAAAATTAGATATTCAGATGTCCCTACTCATGAGAAAAGAAGAAAAAATACTATCCTTGTATTCGAGCTCTGCTGGAGTTTAAGTACCCTTCCTTCCCATGGTCTTTGGAACAGGCTATACACAAACAGCCAGAACTAGAACATTTAAATTCAGATGATACTTCCAAACGTTCCTATGCATTTCCAACTCACTTCACAACTGAAAATGTCTCAGTTTCCAGCCCTTCATAACAACACTCTTGCACTATGTCCTTGTAGGAGGGCCTTTTTTTGCAGGGACCATCTGAAAGATGTGGCCTGATGGAGATGTTTGGATACTTTGCTGCTTTGCACAGCAAGTTGTCCAGCTAAAATACAGCAAACTACACCCAAGCAGTCATTTGTGCACCTAAGTGCTGCCTTTTTCTAGACTGTTCTGCTCACTGCGAGCTTGACAAAGTGGGAGGCAACAGGATGAAATTTATTTTACTCTCGGAATCCATATCTGGTACTTTGCATGATACACAGCTCTGAAATAAGCTATCATAGAGAAGACGACATATTAAAAAAGAAAAACAGGACAGATTTTTAGAGGCTCCAAACAAGAATGCAAATACAGATATGAAAATTATTTCTACTTCCTAGCTGGAGGTGTTCCATTCTTGTAATTGCCTGACTAAATGCAGAAACAAATATATCAGACTGATGTGGAAAACTTATAAGACTTGGGTCTTCGATTTGGTTTGGACATTTTCAAATGACTCACTTTTAAGATTTACATTTTTTGCTTCAAAATGCAGAGTGGACTGGAAATCTTGTAAGGGAAGATTTTGAGTTTATGAGGCTTCTATTGCCAGTCTCAACTGAAACGAGGAAAAGAAAGCTGAGGGGGAAAATACATGAGGAAAACGTAAAAAGAATATTTCACAGTCTCAAAAATATATCGTTCAAGCTTTTTGCTAAAATAAAAAAAAAAATCTAGGGATCATGCAAGTAAACTGGTTTTTTCTCAGCTCTAGTACTGCTGTGATCAGGTTCCTTAAAATTGTTAGAGAGATGCCTCTGCCTGAATTAAGGTGCAAACAGGAGTACAGATTTTTATTTAACAGTAAATATGAGGTAGAGAGAGGTAGAAAGAAATAGGAAAAAGAGAGAGGAGGGAGAGTAAGAGAGTAACAGAGAAATAGATTAAGTAGAGAAAATATCAACACTCCATGAATGCTGACTGCATCCTGTTGGTCCTCTTTTTGTGGCCTTCTCTGTGATGAGGGTTCAGTCCAGCAGTCCAGATCCATTGGGGGAAGCCCAGGGTGGTGAGGGAAGAAGCCTGTGGTGGTTAGAGAAGTGGTTTTTATTATGCTTGGACTAGGGAGAAACGTCCCCAGTACCTCCTCTGGGGAGGGGAGTTTTATGCTCAATGACGTAACACTGGATCACAGAATGTTTCATGAGTCTTTGACATCTTCTAAGATGTTCCAGTTGCCTTTTATTTTAGCACAATTGAGTTCCTCATAGCCCATCCTGGTCCATCAGCATTGCTGAATTGAGGCTTCATGCGAATATTCAGTGCTTCCCTGGAGGGAAGTTATCACAGGACAAAGAAACACTACCCTGTCTTTCAGGATTTGCCTCTCTACTTTTCCTGTTCAACACCTGGCTTGTAGTCAAGGGTAGAAGGTGTTCGTGCCCTCAGCATGTGGTTGCTTTTCACATCATCAGCTTGTACTTTGATTGTTTGAAGCATTACAGTCTCTCACACTCGCGGATAGATTCATTCTCCTGGGATAATTGGACAATAGTACCACTTTTATCTTACCTCAAGTTCCAGTCACAGTCCAAATTAGTAGGTGTATTTGTGGAAGGGTGGGGTTGCAAAGAAGCACTTGCTTCTTTGCACCATTTGCAACAGTGGACAAAAGTCATTCAATGATCTTAACAATGTTAAAGTCATTAACTAACTCAGTCTCTCGCAAATACTACAGAAAGATGACTTAGGAAGAGATCATATTTTACTTAAAAAAACAATGCTACTGTGATGAATAGTGCACAATACAATTTAAAATGAATACATTCTTTCAGAAGGATTCTATTGAGCCATATAAAATCTTGATGGAGAAAATTCAGATCTTTGTAAATTCATAAACTACCCACAAATAAAGAACGATGAAGTTCTGATAAGTCAGCATCAGGCATTAGAAGAATCAATATGTAGTCCCACAACACAGAAAAAACCCACAGCTATAATACAGAAATTATTGAAGAACTGCTTGAATCTACTTGAACAAGGAATGGCTGCTGCAGCTGAGCTGCAAAGCAATAAAGAGAAAATATCACTAGTTTCCTTAACCTAACAAAACCATGTTTACTAAATGTTGTCCAATAAATATATACAGTTGTTCACCACAGTTTGTTTCTTTTCAGTGTATGACTTGGCCTCCTGGACTTCATGTTACTGTATTCATATGAGTTGTTAGTCCCTGAATCAACACCAAAGTTAAAGCAGTCTCCTGGATTTGAGGAAAGCAACACCAGAAGTCTAGAAAGTGATTCCCAAAGTTACTGAAAAGGATTCGTACCCTGCCAGTCAGTATCAGCTTTCATCAACACCCTCTCAGATCAATGGAGGCCTGTATTCCAAGGTTTCAGAGTGTTTTACTCAATTGTGGTTGGAGCAGGAAAAAAAAAAAACAAAAAACGAGTGAGAGAGAATCTCAGCATGAATTCTCCTTCTGCAAAATCCTTCAACTGAAGGCATGGATATAAAAAGCTAAGATGACTGAAATATCCTTTTTTTTCAATTTTATAATTTGAATGAAACCTCATTAGAGCAGGTACTTGAATGAAAGGCACAAATTACCATAAGCTTGAAGAAAAATCTTTAGTTTAGTATTTAGGGATGTAGACCAGCCCTTAATGTACAGATGAAGATCCCTCATGCCTAATAACAATTTACATGATGAGGTCATTGATTTTGCTGTTCACAGCATTAATGTTTTGAAGTGGTAAACTTGTATTTGAGCATGGTGGGGAAACAAAATACTGTCCTAAACAGCTCAAAGGGTTAAAATTGAAGTGTTTTAATAAATTCATATACGGTAATGCTGCCTCTTGAGGGCTGTTTTGGTTCCTGGGCAGCTTAATTCCCTGTGCAAACTAAAGTGATCCACGTGTTAGATGACATGAGGATACAAAATCCAGGCTCTTCCCACCAATTCATAACTTTCTGAGGAAGATGGGCAGAAGTCTTATGCATTTTATTATGCATCTTATTTAAATAGAGACACAGTAGACCCAATCTGACTATAAAAATTACCCTGACACTGACTTGTCCTCTTAAGAGTTGAACATGGCATGCAGGGGTTAATACCACTCTGCCATCCTAATTCTGGTTTATTTCTGTATCAAATGTTATTGTTACCAAGAATAAGACTGAACGTCATGATCTGGAAAGGCTGTAAACTAAATGATTTTGTCTAAAGATTTTTTTTTAATGACCTAGTAAAATCAATTGGGTATCATACAGGTCAGCATTACATGATTTAGCAGAAATGTTAAACCTGAGTACAGAAATCCCATGGAAACAAGAATCAAAGTTGTTTTGCAAGCAATGCATTTTTCTTACTGAAGGCATAATAGCTACCCTTGAGGTTTGGATATTTTAGTTGATTTAGAAAAGGAGAAATAAAAAGAGTAAGAAGAGAGAGAGCCAGTTATGCTTTTGCTTTAAAGAACGAGATTAATGATGTGCAGCAAACAATGAAATGAAAACATTTGGTTTCATCCAATATGCTGCTTATTGGCTAGCAGCAGTTAGGCAAAAGTGTGATAATTTTTGAGATTTCAAAGAGGAGGAAGAGTCCAATATTTTAAATTATGTTTTTCCTTTCTTTTTGATTAATTAAACAATGTAATTTTGCTACTTTCATATGTTTACATGTGAACCTGCTTGGTTTTATTGCAAGACAATTTTAAAATTAAAAGGTGTTACAGATTCCAATGTCTTCCTTTCCACAGACCTGTCACCTCGTTTTCAATTTTTAAACTATCAGGTGAGACACTTAAGCTAACTAAAAAGAAGGGGGGTTTTTTCTGCTTAAAATAACAAGGAAATTTTTGTCAGAAGAGAGTTACTCTTTCGTAAACCTTAGTTGCAAAAAAAATAACTTTTAAGTAGAGAAAATACAGCTGAAGAATTTTTGAGGAGCTCTTCAGTAGATCACAAAAATAAGACACATGCCATCCCAATCATTTATATCACATTGGCTACATAAAAATATTCTAAATAATACACTGAGGCTCTATTAATGCTGTTTCATTTAATGCCTGCTTAAAAATATTACCATCTAATGTTTAGATTTATTGAAGTCTTTTGCAAATTTAGATGTATTACGTAATTTTCATCTATTCTTCCTCTTCCTTAACATTCTTGTGAAGAGGAGAAAGGTTGCACTTCTGACTTAATTTATATTTTCCATGTTTTCCACTTAGAGAGGACAAATATTTGAATCCCACCAGTACTAAAGATATTCTCTTTGCTATGTGTAGGTGTACTGCTACCAGGTATTTTGTGAGAAAGAAAAAGCAAGGAACAATAAACTTCATAAAGTTACTTCACTAAGTTGAAGACCATTCATAAGAGGATTTACTCTCTGAAGAGGAATGTAAGACTAACAAAACAATTTCAAATCCAGATAAAAGGGCATCTAAATTAAAGATGGCTATAGGGAGCAGGTCAAGGATGCTTCTTCAGCCATGTTCTGTCTCCAGCAAAACAGAGATGCCCAAGAAAGACTATAAAGCACAGGCCACATAGATTCATAGAATGATTTAGGTTGGAAAGAATCTTAAAGATCATCTAGTTCCAACCTCACTGCCATGGGCAGGCACACCTTCCACTCGGCCAGATTTCTCAAAGCCCCATCCAGCCTGGCTTTGAACGATGCCAGGGATGGGGCACTTGCAGCTTCTCTGGGTAATCTGTTCCAGTCTCTTACCAGCGTCTCAGGAAACAATTTCTTCCTAATACCTTATCTGAACTTTCTCTCTCTCAGTTTGAAGCTATTCCTCCTTGTCCTGTCTTTACATGCTCTTGTACAGAGCATATATATATGCTCTCCATCTGTCTTGCAGGCTCCCTTCAGGTACTGGAAGGCTACGATTAGATTCCTCTGGAGCCTTCTCTTTTCCAGACTGAAAAATCCCAATTCACTCAGCCTTTCCTCACACGAGAGGTGTTCCATGCCTCTAATCATGTTGGTAGTCCCTCTCTGGACTTGCTCCTACAGGTCAATGTCTTTCCTACGTTTCTAGATGAAACACTTCCTGAATACTCTCTTGGCTTTGAGTCTTTAAATATTGTATTTTCTGTTTTTTTCACTGTTTAGTTTTTTTTAGCCTTTACAGATCTAATATTAAAATCTCACTCTGATTTCTAAAGATCATAACAACTCCTTTTGTCTGTAAGGCTAAGGATTGTGTTTCCTCCATACATAACTTTACACTTACATTGAATTTCACATGCCCTTTTAACCTAGTACCCAGCCTGATAAGGCTCTCCTGCAATTCTTCTCAGTAAGATTTCTCTTTTTGCTGCCTTGTTTGCTTAAGCATAATTAGCAAAAATAATCATAACATTGTTCAGTAGCTTTTCTTGGTCATTTATATGCTCAATACCACAGTTCCCTGCAGAACATCATTGGTAACTTCTCTGCTCCAAAAAGCAGCGACTTACACTTATTTTGTTTCCTACCTTTTGGCAGTATATATAAAGACATTCTTTGTTATTTTACAGCTTCTTAATTTCCTTAATTTTTTTTTGTGATGGACCTCAGAAACTGCCTTTTGGAGATCAAAATATTATGTTACAAGTGGAGTCTATTAACTGGAACTCTTTACCCATATGGCTGCTGGCATGACAGTTTGAGAGGTGGATCTATTTTAAATTATTCGTATTTTAAACAAAAAACAAGTTTATGGCTCCCAAGTGAACCGTGGATCCTTTAATTCTATTAATTTCCTGGTTTATTTCCTTTTCTTTTGACTGGTATAGACAGATTTACATTTCTCTTTCATGATTAACATCCTGTAGTTCCTAAGATCTCTTCTGGAAACCTTTAAAAGTCCTTAAAAACTCTCAAAAGACTGGTATCACATTTGTCACCTTCCAGGCCTCCAGTAGTTTTAGATGAGAGTCTGCATATCACAGCTCACAATTCTGCTATTTTATCCCTGACTTCTATCATACTTTTAGACGACCACTTACTTCAACAATTTGTTCTACAACCTCTTCTTACAGACATTTTAATTCCGTACAACAGGCCCTGATATGTCCCTGACCAAGATGAGTTTGGCTCTGAGCTCTTCCACACTGCAGGTGAACCTAGTTTTTGGCTTCCTTATGTCTTTAAAAGAGAGTATCCTGGGGGTTCCATGTAAACTGGAGAAGATCCCATTGAAATCAGGGAAACCTTATATAAAGCTGTACACCCACACACCAAGACCTAGTTTGACCTTCAAAATTGTTTGCTGCTCACAAGATATATAGGATTGCTGTATTGCATCAGACTTTGTGTCCGTATAGGCCACACCACGCCACCCCCAGCCTTGATTCCATCTGCTTCAGGTGTAATAATACCTAAATGGAAGCTGTGTATGAGGCAGAGAGGCATTGAAAGGGAGAGGAGACAAAGAGGCACAATCACCAATCTTGTGTAGCTCGAGGTATTTTTAACTGCTGTACAGATATCCAAATCCCTTTTGAAACTTTCTGAGCTCTTGACCTCCCTGACTTGCAGTGCCACTGAATTTTTCAGATCATTTCTTGAATGAAAATGTGACTGGTGGCCAGAAGTGTTACTAAGCAGAATACTTCCATCAGTTACAATTCAATAGATACAATCCTGCTGTTTAACCATTGACAATATTTCTATTTCTTTTATACAGGTATGTGGCAGCAGCATTTCTTTGGAGCAAGGCTGAAATACAAAGGACAGACTTTTGAACATGACTTCTTAAAGTATTTAGATGGAAATTCCCGGTTCCTTATGGCACCTGCAGATCTCAGCACTTCTTTTTACTTTCCTACCCACAGGTGAAACATTTTATCTTAGTTTTATTCATTCTGCTTTTTTTACAATCCATTAGTTCGCTTTCTGTCAATTAGCAACGGGCTTTTTACATCTCTTAGTGCACATATCGGTGCAGAGGAAATGTTACCAAAATTTCTGAAACAGAAAAAGGAATGAACATGATCTCTAAGGGAAAGACCCATTTGAGGAATACTTCTGGAAGGACCAGAATTTGACCAAGCTCATAACATAATATAAATACCTCTGCTATCTTGTGACTTTTAATGCATAAATGAGCACATGAATTAATTTACCTGATCATACTGGTTCAATCTAAGGATATCTGCAAAAATTTACATAATTCCCATCTCCTCTCTTTCTGTAGGTAATTTAGGACACCTTGTAATGCTTTTAATCTGTTTTTTATCAGTATCCTAAAAATTATATCTTCCAAAAACAGGCTGTGAAGCAATATAAACTCATGGACAATTAGCTCAGTTTAAAAATGTTTTCTCCTAATGGGATTATGTTCTGTAAATGATCTTGTTGCTATGGCAACGACCACAAAAACCACACCATGTTTTCAGTTCAATAGCAACTACTGCACCTGTGTACCAGCCTTTCTTTCTGTGGCTTATGTTTTTGCTCCTCAGACTGTAGTGTGGAAGCAAAAACAAAAAACTGTGACCTAGAAAAGTTCAGGCATTGTTTCAGCTATGCTTGAAGGCACTTTTGTTAATAGTACTTCTCTCATCATTTTCTTGGCATTAAGTTCAAATTATCTGTATTCATCAAGCTGAAAAAACACTCCAAAACTGTTAGTGGGGGTACAGTGCATGTATCTGAAGGTAAAGTAGAAAAGCACACTACTTAGTTTTCATTGTATAGTCTCAAAATGGGTAGATAAATTGCACAATGATAAAAAAATTATCTTATTTCAAAAAAAGCAGGAGGAAGCTGTAACTACTATTAGCAATAACCAACAATGAACAATTCTGTGTGGCCACATAGCTATCTATAAAAACAATTCTATGAAAAACCTCTCTCAAGCTTCTTCTTTCCACTCAAGCCAAGGAGGCATCAAAGGGTTATCATTTCCTTATCTTATATTCTCTTGAGAGTTGATGCTGGAAACACAGGGGAATGGGGAATTATTTTTAATAGTATCCAAAGTAAGGTGAGGTAAAAATAGCTCCTTTTTACTTATAAATGTGTGGCTGAGTTGCATCTGGAGTCAGATGCACTGACACAAGTGATAGAAGTGAATGTCAAGCTTAAGGAGGAAATGTGGGTGAGGAGAAAAAAGAAGTTACATGGTACAAGTGGACTTTACCACTAGAAAAGATCATGTAGAAGTCTCCAGAAACATTCAAGTCCATTTCCCCACCTAACCTTTTCATCATACTTTTGCTGAAAAATAAGAAGCATCAAACAACTCCCTACAGGAAGGAATTGAAGAGATAATGTTGCACTTATAATTTTGAGGGGCAGTCAGACACAACAGTGAAGGATGCTGAGTTTCAACACAAAGAAGATTGGATTCTGTTCCTCCAGCACCCATTATCATTTGACCTTATCAAAAGCTTATTATTCATATGCTGTTTCATCAGGAAAATTTTCTTTTTTTTTTTTTTTTTGTAGAAAAGTTTGCTATTTGCAAACTGAAATCACCAAACATGGTGTATAACATTTTTTCAAAAGGCATCCTACACAAAAGGTAAAAAACAGCCTCCAATGAATTCTGAAGAGAAAAGCTTTGCTGGGCATACATGAGTGACTAGCCCATCTGGAGAGGAATAGGGAAGAAGGCATTGGTAGATGTTCCTCAGTGAAATACTGCATGATCCACTGTATTGAAAAGAACTGATGGATTCAATGCAGTTAAAATAATATATTTTATCCATGGGTGTTGAGATCTTGAAAGTAAAATCCCGTTACCAATGTGACCTCTCAGCAATAGCTACAGCTGAATAAAATGCCTTCATATTCTTTTCTTCATACAGAGCATACTTCTTGCCCCATCTCCATAGTCACTACTGAGGCACCAGGAATGAGCAAGAAGCCCTTTCAGAAAAGCAGAAATGCAAGAAGTCTGTCTTTCACTGTACCTGTTCCACTCTTCTGCCCTGAGCCATAGCACA
>WEIV01006094.1:86147-103462 GCA_013390005.1 Calyptomena viridis | reverse complement strand
TCTGCCTTTATAATTGAGAAATAAGGTACTCACTAAAGTTCTCCAAGGGGCCTTTTTACTTTACAAATAATCCCCACTTCAGGAATCTTTAAAGTCCTGTTCCCTTACTGTTTTATAAAGGAATAATGCAAGTACTACTGAAACCAAATAAACCATTATCCTGAATTGAATTTCTCGAGTTAGTGTTCCATTAGTAAACTGAAAAATTCCACAGTACATTTTTGTCTTTTCATAATGCATTGTTTGAGGCCAGATGTTGTGTGGAGTTGGCTGCTGTTGTTCACTAAGCAAGTAATTTTATTCATAGGTTACTTTATTCGGAGAAATTGTAGCATCATATCATTACACAGACTCAGCCCTCTTCTCCCTGGCAGTAGCAGTATCTGCTCTAGACAGATGTGCAGCACTGCTGTGACTGCAGAGATCTGAGCCATCTGTTCTGTGTCAGCTGGACATACCATCATTTCTTAAATAATTAGGTGGTTTTCACAATAATTTAAAAATACATTTGACATAGCCTATTTGACATAGGCTGCAGGAAGAATAGGTTTCAGACTGTGATTTCCGCACACATTTTTGACTCCTTTATAAGCACAACAGTCAATTGCTTCTCTAGTAAACTTGATATAAACTGTCCAAGAAGAACAAGGGTGTGCGTCTCAAACAGAAAAGTAAGAAAGTCTGGCTTTTACCCACTCCCTTTGCTTCCTTGTCCTTCTTAAAGGGCTTAGCCCTAGAGTAACAGCCTGATATCTGCCTTCAGCTGTGAGCACAAGGGCCTGGGCTGGGGTTCAGTAGGATTACAAGTCACAGTAGCAAATTCCTCTTCTTACCTTCACTGTAACTGGTATGTGATGTCAGGTATTTTACAGCCCCACAATAACATTGCTGATGAACAGAGTATTTATTTCTGTCTCAAACAGGAAGGAAAACATCGCAATTTCCAGAAAAGTAATTTTGAATCATTTTAGGAGGTATAACAATGTGTAAGTGCAAACTTCTTGACAAATTGTAGTTTGGGTACTTCTAGAATAGGAGACAAACCAACACTAGATAATGAAGAACAAAATAGTGCTGATACTGCAGTATTTTACTGTTATTAGAAATAAATTATTTGGAAACATTTTTGGAAAGGGTTACATCACTCTTGATTTTGCTCCTGTGGTGGTGTTGCTCCACTGATTAAACATTGACTACTCCCTCTTGCTCATTCCAGAACTGAGCAATGAATTAGCCTCAGTGTGGTCTGAATTGCTTCATTCATTGGAGGTAACCCCTGTGACTTGCTTCTAACTTTGATGCATTTAATGCAAGTTGTTCTTGGAGTAATCTTATTTGCCCAGTCCAGCCTTAAACCTTCAATAAAACCTCTAGGTATGTCTTATGATATTGTTTAAAGTAATTTAGCAAACTTAGGCCAACACTAATTAAATCTCTGCTCTCACAGAACCTCACAGAATGGTTGAGGCTGGAAGAAATCCCTTGAGATCATCTGATCCAACCACACTGCTCAAGCAAAGTCTGCTAGAGCAGGTTGTTAGACCTGCTTGCAGTGGTCTTAAAGCAGGGCAGGATTCTGTTGGACTTCTTTGCCATGAGAGTACACTGCTGGCTCATAGTCAGTTTATGGTTCACCAAGACCCCAAGGTTGTCCTCTGCAAAGCTGCTTTCCAGACACTGTCCCCAGCATGTACTGATCTTTTAGATTATTCCTGCACAGATGCAAGACTTTATACCCTCCATCCTCTGAAGTTAATGAGATTTCTCTGTGTTTGTCCAGGTCCTGCTGAACGGCAGCACATTTCTGCTTAATAGCACAGACTGATATCACCTGGTGTATCAGTTACTCCTCCCAGTTTTGTATCATCTGCAGACTTGCTGAGACTCAATTTTGTCATTTATCTTATTAATGAAGGTGCTAACAATATTTCTCCAGTATAAACCTATGGAGCACACTACTAGTAACTTTCCTCCTCCTGGACTTGGTGCTACTCATAGTCCTCTGGGACTGGCAGCTTAGCCAGTTTCCTCTCTCTCTCACTGCTTACTTATGTAATCCATACTTTGTCAGCTTGTCTGAGGAGGTTATAGGAGATGGTGTCAAAAGCCTCACTAAAGTCAAGGTAAACAACATCAACTGCTCAAACAAAATCCACCAAACTGATCACCTCATTGTGGAAGGTGATATGATGCTCAGCATAAATCTATGCTGACCATCTATTTCTGAATCTATTTCCTCTGCATAAATCTATGCTGACCATTCCTGTCTATCTTCTTGACCTTTGTCTGTTTCGAAATGGTTTCCAAGATAAGACGATCTATCCCCTTCCCAGGGACTAAGCTGAAGCTGACTAGCCTGAGCCCAAGTCCCATTCCAAGTGTGTTAAATATTTCCTCCTGTAGAAAAAGCACAGATCACACCAAGTGGTTTGACATAAAATAGTAATAGCAGTAACCGTCAAGTATTTAAGTGCAGTGACTTATGTTTTTCAGGCTAGATGACTCTGCTCTGGGATGCAGCACTTTGGACTGATCTAGTATGGTGGCAGGGAGGCACTCTACCAAAGGGAATTTTGGTTTTTCCTAGCTTTTGACAGCATATATGAGAAGTAGGCAGACTTCATCAGTGATAAAATGTGACATTCCTATCTTTACTATGGCATGGTTTTCTTCCAAGAGAAAAAAAAAACAATAACAGGTTTTTCTGACCCTCTGGTCCTATCTGTTATTATCCCTAAGTGTGCAGGTTACTCCAACTGCAGAGCTGGCACCAAGTCAGTGAGGTTTCCTTGTTTCCTCTTTGTTTCAGGTTCTTACATGTCTGTCTTGAATGTTTTCTGCAACTGTAGTTGGGAAGTTGATGTACTGGAAGGAAACTTCCCTTCAATTAGAGTACTGCGCCTCATTATAATTAATTTCTAACCCATTGCAGCAGTTCCTCATCTTAAAAATATGGAATTTAGTAGTCCTCTGATGAACTGTGCTCCTTATACAAAGAAGGGTGGGTGCAGTTGGGGAGAAGCTTTTTAAGGCAGCTATTTCATCTGTGCTCATAGTTTTACCACAGCAGCATGCTGCAATATAAAATTTAAGAGGTCAGTAAACAACTTGGCAGTAACTAAGCAATTAAACAAAAGCTTCTCCTCAGTATTTAATGACTGGAGGTAGAGGAGGAGAACCAGGGCTGCATTGTGTAATCTGTTACCACAGTTGTCCCATTTTTAAAGAACTGTGTTTATTAAACATAGTAACTATTGTACTAAAATGACAGATTTTTTCCCAGATCATCATTGAATTTGTTTTTTGAAACTGATTATTGACACGTTTGCCTAAGTGAGTTCTGTATACTCCAGTAAATGAAAAAAAAGTGTGTCTGCATTGGAGAATTTACAATTGAGTTGGTTATGTCCCACTTTTTAACAATTAGAGTCAGAAAGATATACAATCTGCATGCAACTAATGAAGGTACTGATCCAAGTTATTTTTCTTTAAAGCATTTATGTGCTCTTTTCCTGACCTAAAAATATTTTAAAATATTCAGTCTATGATAAAACTTACTTTCATTTGAGAAATTGCACTAGTATATTGATGTGACTTTTTTATGCAGAAAACCTCCTGTATGTTAATTATTAGGGATATGATTGTTTTGTTTGGACTACCTGGTCAAGACTTTTTATAGGCTGTTGGATAATGCTATAATCCTCTAACACATGGATGGTAGATTAACATAATACATGGATCTGAATTGTTCATCTATTTTGCATGTCCTTCTGTATGATGAATTTCCAGTTATTCTTTAACCATGTTCAAGGAAAATTTAAAGATCACTTCCAAATTCTGATTATATTTCAATCAGTTGGATTATTTTTCTATACTAAGCAAATTCATACAAATAACAGATGTGAATTTTGGCATAATGCGCCATATTTGCTTTTGTTATTTGGACAGAAAGACTAGCAAGCATCATGGACTAAAGTAAATATCACTGGTTTTGGAAACAACCATATATACTATTCTCAATGAAATTGAAAATTCAGTAATCTTTGACTCTAAGGATTTTGATCTTACCCTTACCTGCTGTTTCACAGACCTGCAAGCACGAGATTAGCATCATTCATGTTACTGTGCATGTGTAGGTGTGCACGCATAGGGGTGTGGGGCAGCGTCTGCTGGAGCAGGGCTGACCATGGAGACAGCACTGGGATAGAAGTGATGAGGGGCTCTCAGTCAGGGCAGGCACTGCAGCAGCACCAAACGCAGCCAGTGACTGTGCACAGCCCTCCTAATATCCTACAAGCATGCCAGGCTTTTGTTGTCTTTGCTCTGGGAGCACTGGGGGGCCCTGTGCAGAAGGACCAGTAAGTGATACGGGGCCATTGCTTTCAAATTCTGCATTCAGCCCTAGATTTTGGGGGAATGAGTATGCAAATTGTTGCTCAGAAAAGTAGTTAGTGCTGTTGCTTTAGTCTGTATACACATGTGCATGCACACATATGTATATGTATCTTTTTAAGTTTCAGACATGAGTTTTTTGTTGCCTGCAAACTTGCTTAGTATCCCTTTCTGTCCTGAGTCCTAGTCACTTTATGGCTGTCCAGGTAACCAGGAAAAATGTAGTTTCAAGCAAAATATGCCAGCTACAGATAGATGTAGTGTCTTTGGTGACTATTGCTTCAATGTACTTCTCTGTTCAGGTAGCATTAATTTCCTTGCTACTTTGAACAGAGCTAGAAGGCACTGCAGAGATTGCCAGCTGTTGGCATGGTCTTCAAGCTGAGGCTTTTCCCTGAGGCCTGTGGAAGCAACTTACTTCGTGTAGATAAGACCTTGGAGTAGCATTCAACTTTTACCTGTGAAGCACTCCAAGCTGAGTCCCTCAGAGAAGTGAAAAGGTGCTGTGGTGACAATTCTTACCCGTTAATTTCTGTGTGATGATAATGTGCTTGCTGCTGTGTGCCTTGGATGCCAATTGCATGACTGTTGGACCCACTTGAACTAACTAATCACAATAAATCCTGAATTAATGGCAATTATACTTGGGATTGATCTTACACCTATCTGCATACTGTTTTTTCATGTAGGGAAGATACATTGTGTAAAAATAGACCAACAGAATTGCTTTAACTGATTCCTGAAGGCAAGAGATTGGAGAGAAGAGAGGATGTGTAAGCATTGCAAGAAAAGTTTTGCCAGCCTGAAAAGGAAAATGGTACAGCTCTGAAGATCTCCTGATGTAACACAGTGGTCCAAGTTAAGTTAAAACCTTTGAAAGGCAGAATGTTGGATGGTTGACTGAGCATGCAGGACTTGTGCATAGGGCAGCTGCTTGACCTGCCAAGGCATACAGAGCTTCTTACAGGGAAGGTACTTGCTTCCCTAGAGAAAAACTTACTTAGCGATTCTTCATGCTAGTTCAAATGCAAGGATGAGGGGATTTTAAGAAAGTATAACTTTGCAACCAGTGGTGAACAGAGCTGTACAATGCCTTGCTTCAGAAGGCTTTCTTTGGCCTGAGCACAGGGCACTGTGATGGGTGGCTGTAATGTGATTACTGCAGCTCTGTCCCTGTGGCCAACATGCTGGTGCATGCCACGCTAACTGTGTAAGGCAGGAAAACCCTGTGAGGAAACTCAATATGAAGAGAATTACAATAGCTCATCTTTGTGGCTGCAGGGCCACGTGTTTGTCTGTTGTGAGGCTGTACAGTGATAAATAAAGGGACAACCTGTTCATGCAGCTGCATGAACTCTTTTCATGCTGTGTCTGATGCCATGCCTTTTGGTGAAATGGACAAGGTCAGAAGCATTGTAAGGGTTCCAGAAGTGCCACATGGCTTTCACATATCCTGAGTGGCAGGCATGATGCTTCACGTCACGTTTCCAGAGTCAGTGTCCCTGCACTGAGGATAGCTGCCTCTTGTTATGGAGATGTCTTCTGGCTAAAATAGTCTGTGGAAGTGGATTCAAGTTAAGAAAGTGGTTCAGAATAAGGAATATCCCATTTCTGTACTGATGTGAACCTATGTGCTCATTTTCTATGTTTCTATGAAATACTGGTTCTGATGGGAGGTGCCATAAGTTCTCATTTTGTGGAAGGAAGTTTGACAGGCATCACACAAAACAGTAATCTATCTAGTGCTTCAAATTAAGGTCCACAGTAATTGCGGTAGCCAGTTAGATTGGTTGATTTTTTTTAATCTGAAATTGGAAAAAAATAAAGTAATTTCAGTGTGAAAAGATTGGTTTTCAGCTTAAAATTATTACTGAAATGGAAGAAACACTGAGATTTTCCATTGGTATTCTCTTCTCCACCCAGCTTCCTGACTTCTTCCTGCTCAAACAGGGTGTACACAGCACATTACAAGCAGGTGATTATTGCCAAGAGACCCAGATTTTTCGTTTTAGCCCAGGGGGCTGAATGTTGCTATAGAATTGCTCCCATTCACTGTCAGGTAGTGTTATCATTAACTTTGATTAACTTTGCTTTTTCTCTGATCCTCTGGGATTTTTTTTTTTTCACGTCTGACTTCTGTTGAGCAGAGAGCTGAAAATATTTTTCCTGATCAATGCCATGCAGAATCTGATAGCTGAAAGTATATGGCCTTTTGCAGCTCATTAAGTTCTTTCATTTCTTTTTTCCCCTCTCAATTTTTCACATTTCATAAGTTATTTGTGCATCTGTGTTGGCCCTTGTTAGCAGGATCTCCTCTCTCAGCTTTTCTCACATATGCTAAGAAGGAGCAGAAGAAAATAAGCAAAGAACACTTTTCCTCATCCATCCAAATCTTTTTTTTTTAGTCTCATGATAATCTGTGATGGATAGAGGGCCTCAGGGCCACAGCCTCACCTCAAAAACATGAAAACTTTTCACTTTTCAATGTGTCCACTATTAGACCATGTTCGTTTCATCCTACTGTGGGTAGAATTTGAGGAGGGAGGACTTACTGCCACAGTGCTTCAGGGAATAAATTGAGTACATGAGATCAAATATGCCTAGCTGAAGAGGAGATGAATCATTCAATGCAGACACAATTTCCTATTTTTCCCCAATGTACAGCAGAATGCACACTCTAGAAAGGCCGAATGATGCTATCCCATTAAGGTGGACTGGTTTTACTCTTATGTGCCTTGTACTGTCTTTGCTACTTGGTGCTTGTATGTACTTGTGATATATGGAATATTTACAACCTTTCTCTAAGGATGAACTTTATAGTTTGCTTTCCTCTTGGTATTGGTCATACTAATTTTCCTTCAGTTCCTCAGGGCAGTTTGAACCCACTTATGCCCTTTAGTTCTTTCAGTGTTAATTATGCAAAAAAGTGGTTCTCCTTGAATGATGATCTGATATTTGAATAATTGTAGATTAGAGATTGAATAGGAGAATATGGCTTACTTTGTTGTGTTGCAAGTATAACTGGTGGTATGGGACTGAGGTTTTTTTCCAAATGAAATGTTAAGGAGGATGAGGAGATGTGTGGAAGTTTTAGCACTCGAATAGTCATTTGCTGAGGGCAGAATAGGAATCGAACACAGGAAAAGTACTGTATCTCTGTAAAGCCATAAAGACTAACCTTTATTCTCTTCTGTGCCTTACCACATGGCCTAATCACTGACAGATGGAAACAAGGTTTGCTCACTTTTGCCTCTAAGTCATGTTGTAGTTTAGGAATGGTACTCCCTGATTTACAGAATCACAGAATATACTGAGTTGGAAAGGATCCATAAGGATTGGTGTCCAATTCTTGGCCCTGCACAGGATCCCTAAGACCCTAAGAGTCACACTATGTGCCTAAGAGTATTGTTCAAACCCTTCTTGAACTCTGTCAGGGTTGGTGCTGTGACCACTTCCCTGGGGAGCCTGTTCCAGTACCCAACCACCATCTGGGTGAAGAACCTTTTTCTAATATCCAACCTAAACCTCTCCTGACACGACTTCAGGCCATTCCCTCAGGTCCTGTCACTGGTCAGCACACAGAAGAGATTTAGTGCTCCCACTGAGACTCTCCAAACCATGCTGCCACTCACTTGCTCCTCCCCATCCCTCTTCCTCTCCCCCTGTGGCAGGACAGAGAGGACAATTGGAGGCAGTAAAGGTAAAGAACATGGGTTGAGATAGGAACAATTTGCTGTAAACAACACGATAAGAAAACAAACCTTAACAGCAACAGTATTAATGACAGGGTACAGGAAAGAGAAGAAGGATTCACACAGGAACCCTCTAGAAACAGACAATACCTGATCACATCCTCCACTACACTACACCAATCCAGAAGGGACCCCTTCTCCTTGGAAGAAACTCCCTTCCCCCCCTCCCCCAGCAATGATGTGAGGTCCTATAGAATAACCTCTGGGTCCTAACTGTGCCCCCTCCTGGCTATGGCAAAAATAGCCCTGTCCTGAGCAGAAACAGGACAGTTGCTTCTTTAGTTCCTCTACAGAAATCCCATTATAAAACTTAACATTCTCATTATAAAAATCCGTTTTCATGGCCACTTGCTTATGCCTCTGCTTTTGCAAATCTTCCAGTTTCATTTGCCTCTGTGAACAAACATTAAAAATGTAGTTATGGTGTTGTAGACTTTGTAGATCTGTGATTTCCCATCTTCATGTCTGAATTTCAAGATGTACTTCAACTTACTGTGACATTATAATTTTGAAGAAGTGGAATACTCTGCTGCCTGCTCTTTGACTGCTATGAGGAAAGGGGAAGAGATGAGACATTGCTTATATTTGACTAGATAGATGCAAAATCAGTTCAGGAGATTGAATATTTGCTGAATGACTTGTGTCAGTCCAAGTTTACAGGTATCTCATAGTTTTGGCTCATAAAAATTCTAGGATGGTCCTATCAGTGTTGGGGGGGGGGAAGGGAGAAGTTGAGGATGGAGGTTAAGGAGTGGGTTTGTTGGTTTTTGTTTCATTGTTTGTTTGTTTGGGGGTTTTTTTCCGTGAACTATGTCAGGATTATGAGAATGCTTCCTTTTTCTGAGGTACAGAAGACCTTGGCTAAAATGATGCTACTTGCCTGGAAGATTTGAATCTATGTCTGTATTCTGTCTTTTCACTTCTGCTACTACAAGGGTGGAGATATTCCGAGCTGGGATTATCTTTCCAGTTCTTCAGCTCTGTCACAAGGAAACAGAGAGATTTATCAAGCAAGACAGCAAGTGTTTGTGATGTCTGAAAGGCCTTGATTCACACATCTGTTCCAGTGCATGTATAACAGCAAAATTAGCAACTCTGACTTAAGTTTTACACCACCTTAGAAAAACTGATATGTCAGCAGTGAGACTTCTCCTGGTATTAACTTACTAGGACTAAGAAAGTGCTCTATGCAGTAGGATATTTGTTAAAGGGGAACCATCAGTGCTTTCTACTTCTGTATTTGTATACATCCTTTATTTCTTATTTCTTTTAAGTGTTCAAACTTGTATATTTAATTTTGGATTTGGTAGAAATTTTCATTTGATATGAATACAAACAAGATTGCTGTGAGGTTTGTGAGTTCATGTTTGCTTTTGTTCAGTGGTCAAACCAAGAAATGTTATCTATGCAGCCTTACATTTGACTTTCTTTGCAAAGACAGTGGTGAAATATGTAGGAAATGTGAGAGCTCTCTCACTGCAGTCTTTCACCACCATCCAGCCTTGTAGGAGATCTTAAGCTGCTGTAACACATCCCTTGTTTTCTTTCCAGAGTAGATCCAGATAAGGTGTGGGACAGCTTATGGGGCAAAAGGTGGCTTAGATCCATGTTATATTAAGCACAAAGGCATTGAACTTTAGGGTAACAATTTCATTACATCCTAACAAAAGCCGGAATTGGACAACTTGTCTACAACATTATTTACCTACAAGGACAGGAAAACTGTTGCATGATAAACCTGTAAACACTCATCTTCAATTTACATTTTGAAATATACTGTTATAGGGATAATGGCTAGAGTAACTCTTTTTGAATGAAAACTTTCATTAGTCCTCAATTCCAAGGTGTAATTGTCAAATTGCTGGTGAAATGTTCTGTTGTCAGGGCTGGTTGCATAGAATTTGTCAGTTTGCCAAAGAGCCTTTAATAACATTCCTAATTTTAAGGCATTTTACTTCCAAACTGTGCATGCTCAGAGAGAACACGACACAGGGACTTGTAAATCCAAGTAATTTTTCAGCCAGAGGCATACAGAACAAAAGGACCCTTTTGTTGGTTTGGTGTTTTTTGGGGTGTTTTTGCAAGTTGCTGAATGGTAACTCTGAAGAAGTTTGGGCTACTCTTCGTAAGCCTGAAATATCTTTGAACTAGCTTCCATGCATTGGGAGTATGAGAACAGACTTACAAAAGAGGATACAGCAAAGCTGATGCGAGTATTGGAGCAAAGAACCACTTGAAGTTCAAATTTATGCTCACTGAATGGTGAGCACTGAATGGTGTTCTCAATTTTAAGTATTTTTTAATAATTTTTTAATAATTTTTTAATTTTTTTAAGTATTTTTGTTTCATGGAGATGTTACAGAGCTTTCTTCAGTCTCATTCCCCACTGCTTTGCAAATGTCACTAGATGCAACGGACTCCTGTTTATCTGTGGTGAAAGGAGACAGAACAGAGAAGGACAAAGACACTGGGTGGTTGTGGAAAACAAATACAGATAATACAAAACTTATGCAAATCACACCATAAAAATGCACAATAAGAGTGTAATGGAGATGAGATGCTGGTGAGCTAGTACTCACCCGAGCTAGTTGGATACTTGCCAAGTGAGCCTGGTTATTTGGGTACCGAGTCCAAGGTGGCTCTGCCGGGAGCCAGCACAGATGCTTCCATGCCTGTAGCCTATGTAGTCCAGCACCTGACTACTCTGCCCATGGTTCATGGTAAGTTGGGTTTGATGTAAATGTATTTTCCCAATTTTTACTAGATTCATAGCACCGTATTTTTTTCCCTCAGTTGAATGTTTTTAACCCACCCTTAAGCCTACAAAACCCTTCCTCTTTGGTAGGAGTTTTCTATCTTGAGATTGAAATTTGTGACTTTTCTAGGAATACCATGACGTTGCTTTCTACAGGATGGATGATGTCCTAAGATTTCAGTTTTGAATAGATATAACTGTATAAAAGTTACATGCTTGTTCATTAAATTGTCATTAATAATATATAGATCCTCATAGTTCATTTTAGTAGAATAGGACAATTCTTTTAAATTCACAAAACCAAAGCAAGTTTTTTAATGATACACTAAGGCCAAGCGTGAATTTCGTGTGAGCATGAGCAGTAATGTGGGTGAAATAGTATAAATTCCTGACTGGAGTGAACTAAAACATGGGATGGAGGGGATGGATCCCTGCTCCCTAGCATCTGCTGTAGACATCTGGATTGCTGCTGAGTATAGGCATCTTCTGACTACTACGTGCACCTTTCACTATTTTATTTCTTTATCCTAGTAAGCTAACTTTCACCACAGCTTTGGAGCAGATGAATGGTAGCTTTCCCTCACTTTTAGAAGTAATGGTCTTTTCACAGTTATATATACTGGGGTAAGATTTTAGCATAAGTAAGGCACAAGCCATGTCTCATGCCTTTGAACTACAGCAAACATCCATCTGTTGTTTGAATGCCATTTGGAATGCTTAAACCCTGCCAAATCCTGCTGCCTTTGAAGTCCATGGGAGTCTTGCCACTGACTCCAGTTGGGAGAGAATTTAGATAACAAAATTTCTGTTTACCTTTGTTTCACGTAATTTTTATGTGGACTCTAACAGACAATAATATCTACTGGATGATCAGGACTGGATGAGGGAAGAGGAGATTTATAAGCAGTATGGCTCTCTGGCCTAGTGATGGAGAATTTTGTGGTTCACTGATTTTATGAGGTTATAATGCCAGTTAAGTTTTGATGGTGTTGCCTTTTCTCATTCCCTTTTAAGAATCATTTACTGGTGGGTATGTCTTGACAAAGGGAAATTTAATTACATGAACTTGGACATCATACCAATTATTTAAAAATTAATTATTCATACAGTGCTGCTTTTCTGGAACAGCAAAGAAATATTTACCCTTGTTAGGAAAGACAGATGAATGACTCCACACACTCTTTGTAGTGAGTGATTGTATGAAATATTACATCTTTTGGTAATGTGCAGTTTCACACTTGTGGAATGTATAGTCTTATTTCTGGATTCCTTGCATGCTTGTGATATGTAGTAGTATGCTTTTAAGCATTTGCTTAGGTATCGCCTGCACTTAATATTTTCAGGATCTGTGATTTTCATTGTTTGTGTCATGAAGAGTTGCATCAAGAGTTGCATACTGTCAGTGTTGCATCACAGTAGCATGGAATTACAGTCTGATGCATAATTAGAAGGATACATTCATGAATGTTTCTTAAGTGACTGAATTTATATTGATTATTCAGAATTAGTGCACATCAAATTACAGACTTTGCAGCTATGTAAGACGCATGCATGCACTTCAAATGCCACCGGCTGATAGGACACTGAAAAAATATGGAGGGATGAGCAGAAATGGATGTAGACCAGATCAAGTGCTCAGAACAGATTAGGGAGAGGTGTTTCATGCAAAGTGATTTTGTGCTTAGTGGCTCCTCATCTTTCTTAGTGCCAGACTGTTCCTGTCACACAGATTAGAGATGGCTGGAGGGTGGATTCAGAGAGCTCTGAAGGGCCTTTGCAGCAGCCAGCACCTATGAGACATAGCAGTTTCAGTGCTGGGATATTTAGGGAGAGGAGGGTTTAATGTAGAATATTTTGCAGGTGGGAAGAAACTATGCTGTTCTGGTGCATGCTAGATTTATCCATGGCAGGATACATCAAAGCAGCCCTAGAGCTTTGGGAAAGCTGACCCTATCAGCTGCTGCAGCTTTGGTGCCAGACAAAGAGAAATAAAGGGTCTAAACTGGTCAAGATAAAGGCTACCCTGCTTTCTGCTGATGGAAATTAGTGGCTGAAGAAAGCCTCTTCTTTTCCCTTGCTTTTTCTCAATCCAGAAGTGCAAATGATGATCCATAATCTCCAGCTGTTGCTTTAAGGATACCTTGTGTCTATGGGCTCGTATTGAAAACATAATTGCCGCAGTGCCTTCCCAGATGGCTGCTCCTCAAACCCTGCTTGAGCCCAGGTTAGCTGGCAGCCACCTTCGAGGGCCACGAGGCAGATGTCTGGGCACCAGGGCACCAAACGTCTCTCCACGGGAGAGATCGGGCACTCCGGCGACTCTGGAGCCACTAGCCAGGCGTTACGCCCTGCCACACACCTCGCAAGGGGTATCTTGAGTGTGGCCAGTTCACCTGTCCCTAACTAGTGCTCCAGGAAGAAGGACCTTTGGCTACTGCCTACCGAAGGAAGCAGAAAATGACTCTCTGAGGAGGGTGAAACAGAGCTCAGTTTATTGGGGGTCCAATCCCAAGGAGAGCCTACTACAGAGAGCGCTCGGGACCCTTGGGCTTGACCTTATCAAGGGGGTGCAACTGAGGGGAGGGGAGAGGAAATGGACCAACCAGGGATAAGGGAAGGTGGGGTTTGGGGGTGACAAACAGGAGTAGAAGCCAGAGGCCTTCTACTCAAACCTATCAGGGATCGAGTAACTTGGATTGATAGGGAAAGGACTAGAAGAAGGGGAAGGAGCTGGGGTACAAATATGGGATAGGAAAGGAGCGGTCCGAGGGGGAATACAACTGAGGGAGGGGATAACAATTCCAGGAGCAAGCAAGTGGGAAAGGGGAGGGAGACCAGAGCAGTCCATTTACAGATAATATAACTGGGGGTTAACAGAACTGTACATTAAACCTTTATAGATGTATAAAACCATAAAAAGCACTGTCACACATAATAGATAATATTATAAAATAGATGGTTCCATATTGTGTGAAACTATAGCTCGTTATTTAAGGTGCTGCAGAATTTAACACGAGACCTAAGTGGACTTCCAAGTGCTGTAGTTCAATGCCTTGGTGTCTGTTCCTCACCAATGAGATGCAAACCCATATAACTAAAGAGCTTGTTCTTATATTTCTTCTCCTACCAGATGCTAGATGGAAGTTCCAGGTGCTTATCAATGTACAATTTAACATAGAAAGAAACATGTCTTGAGTGAGGAATCATTGTAAATATAGAAACAATAACGATTACTAATTTACGTGGGACTGTTTATACCAGAAGTGTTGTCAGTCTCACATGATTTTTGTATCACTGTGAAGCTGTAGAACTCGTTAATGTTTCTGATTTGCAAACCTGAAAAGGATAATCATGGCTTCTGCCTGTAAAGTTGTGTGTAAGTATGAACACAGCACTTGTTATGGTTACCCTGCACAGCTACTCAGTGTATTATACAAAGTGCTATTTTAAGTATTCTATTAATTATTTAAAGCTAATAGTTTCTCTTTGACATATAGAGATTTGTGAGTGGCAAATGCTAAAGTTTATAGAATATTATTGCCAAAGCTACTTATTTTTTGCCATAATCTGCTAAGAACAGATGTATCTGAGTAGCAATGAAGGTATAATTTATCTCTTAGATAAAGCAAGTCACTGTAACGGGAATTTATGAATGATCATTTAGACCAGCTTTGTGGCCTGTTAGGTTTAGTGTCCTTTCACTGCTCCTAGCTGCTCCTAGATTTTTTCCATTTATAGAACTGAGATTATTTTAAGCTTGTAGCTAAAATTAATTTGTTGGAGTAATCTCATTGATTCTCCTTTATTTCCATGTATTGCTGATGAGTTTCAGCAGTATTCTATGCTGCCGAAGTCATAACTAAATAACACTGTTTCTGTTTATTAAAAATATACCCTTGAAAAGCTAGGATACAAACTATTATAAATATATAAACTATATATATATATATATGGAGAGAGAGAGGCATCACCTGTGAGACACCTACACCAAAAAATCCCCTGATACTTTAAGGCTGAGCGATCTGTGGTTGTTCAGCCTGGAGAAGAGAAGGCTTCAGGGAGACCTTATAGCAGCCTTCCAGTACCTAAAGGAGGCTTACAAGAGGAGGGGCTACATGAGGGGGAATGGCTTCAAACTGAAAGAGGGTAGGTTTAGATTAGATGTAATAAAGTTTTTACAATGAGGATGGTGAGACACTGGAACAGGTGACCCAGAGAAATGGTAGATGACACAAACCTGGAAACATTCAAGGTCAGGTTTGATGGGGCTCTGAGCAACCTAATCTAGTTAAAGATGTCCCTGACCATTGCAGAGGGGTTGGACTAAATGACAGTTAAAAGCTCCCTCCAACCCAAACTATTCTATGATTCATTTCAGTCCTAGTAATCCAGCCTTACAGTCTTTTTTAGCCGTCTTTTACTGGTAGCCTCATTTATTGAAAAAATCACATCACAGGTTGCATTATGTTGTTGCTTTTTAAGGTTTCTGGTAGCAACCTTTCAGATTGGTACCTTACCTAATTTCCCACTGGTGTATGCACAACGCCTGCTTTATATGCCTTTTCCATCATACAAAAAAATACCTAAGTTTTCCATTCAATGTATCATTTTTCTTTCTAGTTCACTCTTTTCCTGTTCTAAGAGATTTGGAGATTTTCTTGACCAAAAAACAGGCAAGGCAGTAGTAGTATACCTAATGATGTTTAGAATTCTATTCACTTCAAGGAATTGAAGACATGCATAATCTGATCTAGAGTTCATGTGAATAAATCAGGCTTAGGATATTTCAGTTAAATTCATGCTTAAGACTTATGGGAGAGGATGGCTCTGGTTTTAATATATTATACCAAAGCTTGTAAAACTCATTCTTTACTGTCGTAGTCAGTGATACCTGGATGTAAATTTAAATTGGGAAGCATCATTGCATTCACACATTTCTATTCCTTTAGTGAGGGCTTAAGTTTATCTCCCTGTTGTATCATAGATAATGATTATGGGTAGGTCTAGTCCCCTGGCGTTGTGTTATCAGATCTGTAACCTTGCTGTAATATTGCAAGAAGAAACAAGCACTGACCAAAAGAAATTCTGTGAGTCTGTCACTTCGCTTACGAGTGGCACTTAACAACTTGTGAAAGTGGATGACTAGACTCCTGGGATGTCACCTTTCCTGCCTACCTTGGTGGCAGGCTCTCTCCATGCTTCAGCTCTGGGAGGCAGGCAGGCATGCCAGCACAGAGATGCATTGGTCCCTTTGTTATCCTATAAAAAGAGCACCCTATGTTTCTTTTGGATTAGCCTGCGTCTCTTTTGATTAATTTTCTAAGTGATTGTATCTATGTGTTTGAATCCTTAAATTTAATTTCATTATTCCTCAAGTTTTGGAGCTGTAACATAGATTTTGCAGGTAAGCAACAGTAGCTGAAAGACTGTGCAGAGTTAATTAAAGCATAAGATGTTTTTGACACTCTCTTCATTAATGTTTCCTAAGCTTGAAAGTAAGTAAGTGTGGACTCCATAAAATTGCCTTATACATAAATTGTACCCTTACAGAAAAAAAACTAGTCATATGTATTTGTTCAGTAGTATATAAATATAATATGATTGTATCTGTGGATCTCCTTTTTCTCTGAAAATGTTTGGAGACAATTGAGATTTAAGGGACATACTTGATGTAATATGCTTAAAAGGGGCTTAGAAGAAAAAAGCTGACTTGGATTATAAATTCTTTTTTTTTCTCTTGTATCTAAAGAAGCCACGTGTCTTTTCTTTCTAGGCAATGGTGGTGCATGCTGCTTCTCAGGGCTACTGTGTGATGGGATGTTTCCTCTCTGATAGTTTGAGTTTGAGATTTTTAATAATATTTTATAGAAATTTTATAGAAATATTTTATAGAAAAGCTGCTGAATCACTTCTGAAGAGTGTGACAAAGTCATGCATGCGTATTGTTCTCTGGATTCAATGATACTGTCTTGCACTTGGCTTTTCATTCAAAGGATGGAAGTCCTTCTGTGAGCAGGAATTCTTCATTGTGCTGCGATTCATACAAACATGTTCAGTGACAGTGAAGTGATTTTGATGGTAAGATGTGGTGACTGTGAGTTTTGTTTGAGAACACAGGGTTGCTGCCAGCTCTGCCAGTGTTTTATCTGAAGATTTTCTCTGCTAGTCTGCTAAAGCTTTCATACACTGTAGTAACAGCTGTTGATTGTCTAATATTAAAGTGAACATTTTGCAGAAGTTTGGTTTTATATGTCGAAGTGTAAATATCTGATGGACTTTAAGATTGTCCTGGTTTGGAACAAATATATTCAAAGGACATTCTCTGATAAAAACAGGCCGCAATCACCCTCTCCCACCAGGTTCGAGGAAAGAAATATTTCCTCGAAGGAAAGTGAAAGGGAAAAATAAAAAAAAAA
>WEIV01006094.1:51528-73790 GCA_013390005.1 Calyptomena viridis | reverse complement strand
CTCTTCTGAACAGCAGCAAAGAAAACCTCTGATTGTAAACCCCCCACACACACACACACCTGCCTTCCCGAGCTGTTGGGGGAAGGTGAAGGATCTTAAAAGGGAGGGGTGGGGGGGAGAAAGGTGTCTGTAACAACTATCAAACTGCTCACCCTTAAACTCTTAAGCTCTGATTTTAGTAGTAGTTGTAGTTGTAGTAGTAGTAAATTCTTAACATTCTAAGTTAGAGCCTGTTTTGCTTGTGTGAAGTAGTTAATAAACAGTTGCTTGTAATCCTTATCACAAAAGTCGGCGGGTTTTTTTCCCTTCTCTGAGAAATTTTAGATCTATGTGTGGGCTCTCGGCTTTTAGCCAGAGTCAAACCATGACACTAGCCCATTCTGGACACACACTGAGGAAAAAAAATTCCTCTTTCAAGGGAAATTTGAAAGCTTCGAAATTAAAATATTTGTGGTTTTTTGCCTTTAATACCCATATTCATCTCCAAGTAACCATGCTTGCAAGTGAACTTTATTGCTGGGTTTTTTCTTGTTTATTTGTAAGTTATTAGCCTCTCCCCTGTGAAAGTCCTGAGACAGCTTTGTTTACACTGTTTCTTTTCTGCTATAGAGATGGACAGGAGGCAGATGCTTCAGGTTTTTAGAGGGAACAGTTATGGCTTTAATTCCATTCCCTTTTCCTGCATTCTTTTTTTTTTTTTTTAAGTAATGTTTTTTTCCTTCTGCATTTGTGCATTGGTGAGAAACAGGCAGAGAATAGCTTCTGTTTTGTAGTGAGGGTTTGCAAGTGCAGTCTGAATGTGGGATGCTCAGAAAGAGGTACTCTGAGCCAGGTACTGCTCCCTGCTTGGAGGTCACAGAATCAGAGAATATGCTGAATTGGAAAGGACCCACAAGGATCACTATGTCCAATTCCTGGCCCTGCACAGGACCATCCCCAGGAGTCATACCATGTGTCTGAGAGTATGGTCCAAACGCTTCTTGGACTCTGTCAGGGTTGGTGCTGTGACCACTTCCCTGGGGAGCCTGTTCCAGTGCCCAACCACCTTCTGAGTGAGGAACCGTTTTCTAATACCCAACCTAAACCTCCCCTGACACAACTTCAGGCCATTCCCTCGAGTCTTGTCACTGATCACCTCAGAGATGAGATCAGTGCCTGCCCTCATCTTCCCCTCACATGGAAGTTGTAACTGCAATGAGGTCTCCCCTCAGTCTCCTCTTCTCCAGGCTGAACAGACCAAGTGACCTCAGCCATTCTTCACATGGTCTCCCCTCAAAGCCCTTCACCATCTTCATTGCCCTCCTTTGGACACTCTCTAACAGCTTAATATCTTCCTTATATTGCAGTAACCAAAACTGCACACAGTATTCAAGATGAGGCCACACCAGAGCAGAGCAGAGTGGGACAATCCCCTCCTTTGACTGGCTGATGATGCTTTGCCTGATGCCTCCCAGGACATGGTTGTCCCTCCTGGCTGCCAGGGCACTGCTGACTCATATTCCACTTGAGATTGATCAGGACCCCCAGGTCCCTTTCTACAGTAATATTAGGGTGAGCAAGATTTTTGCTGCAAGTAGCCATGACATGTGCTAGGCTGTTGTTCTTTGATCTGAACCACAAAAGCTTCTCTGTGTAAAGTTGAGCTTTTACGTGTCTATGAAGTTGTTTTATTTTTCTGGGTTACGGGACATCCAATGCATCATTATCGAGTTCTTAGTTTGTAGTAGTGATGCTGTGTTGTTTTTATGGATGTGTTGTCACTTTGATTAGTGGACTTAAGGGGCTCAGCTGCATTGCACTTCCTGTAATATATATTCCTATCGCAAATACTATCTTAGGATAAGTCAGGAATATTTTTAACTGCACAGACCAAGGGATGTGAGAAAAAGGCAAAGTGTTGGTAGTGTTGAAATACCTACTGGACAGTTATGTTAAAGTTCAGAAAATACTGCAAACTGTATATTGAACCTAAGCCTCCAACTGAGAGAGAAAAATAAATATTGTACAGATTCATTTTCAGTTTTCATCCAAGGCAGATCTGTTCAGCCATAATGCCATCTATTTGTGGAAATTAAAGGCAGAAAACAAGTTAATTGAGATAACTGCTACAAATGTCCACTAAATACAATTATGAATAAACCACATATTCCGCTTTCCTTGAAATGAGAAAAAAGGTGTTTCAAGATATTAGGGTTTTGCGGGTTTTTTCATTTAGTTTTTTTTTAAACTAAACTTTGGAAGAAAACAAAAACCTAAGGTAAGAAATAACATTTGCTGCGGGAGGGCAGAAGGGGGAGAGATTGTCAGAAATAGTAACATTCAAAACAACAAACTCCAACCAGTGAAATATCTTCTGTAGGTCACAGTTGTTATGGTTCATTTTTTTTCTATGCTTGTATTATGTTGTTTGATCACTGATCTTTTTCTGTGTGCCCTTCATCATGCATATAGTTTGAAGAACATCTAGATAATTATTCTCTTTTATTGTTTTCTTCAAAGATAAAAAGCACCAAACAAGTTCAGGTAATGTGGAGTAGGATATGCATAAATTAGGAAGACTTATTTCTGCTCCATAAGACTGGTTTTGATGGTAATGTGTCTGTTTCCCAAGAGAATCCCCTGAGGACTTTAACACAACTTCATTCAGTGATATTTGTTTAGAGGCTTGGAGGGAAACTTTAATTAAAGGAGGTTATCAAAGCTTAGAAGGTATCAGTTCCAACTACAGGTTTGGAAAGGAGAAGGATAACTAGCACCCATTACTGCCTTATTCTCAGTCATTGATTAGACTTGTTTCTACTGCAAGTCTTGTTATTTTTGCAGTAGAGTTACAGTGCGTTTGTCTTTTCTCTTAGATATTTTCTCTCTAATTACTTATACAGAGAAGTCATACATAAGATGATACAACTTCTGTAAGAGACAAGAAAGATTTGGCAAAAAGAAAACATCTATCACAGAGTCATGAGAATTCTGAGATTTCAATGACAAATCTTTAAAGGAGTTCTTTCATCTTCCAGTTTCTGAGTTGAGAAATAATGGTCTGAAAGTACAGACTATATGTTTGTAACCAAGAATGGTGGCAACTGAATTTTGCTAAAATTAGTGTCCTAAAATGGAGAGAATCTTTTGCAGGTTTTGTACGCAAGGACTGGAAGTACTGGAGTTTATTACTGTCAATATATAACAGATGACTGTTCAACTTATCTATATGTAAAGTCCCTGGGTTCCTGATGTTAATGCACATAAATATAGAATGCTTTGCTGCTTAACAGAAGAATAAAATCTAGCATTATGTAGGTTTTTAGGACATGTCTCTTGATACATAACAGATGTTCTGATTTCTGAGAAATGCTGAAATAATTTTGATTGTGCATCCTTGCTAAAACCAAATAAATAGACAAAGATATTATGCAGATTCCTGGCTTGGAAATGTGTGTAGTGCCACTGTGTTTCTTTTCACAATGCAGAACTGTTCTTGATGTCAAGCCATCCCATGAAGGAAATATGCGCACATTGACTCCTTGGATATTGTTCTTCACAAGCTTATTTGCAGCTGAAAAGATAAAAGGATATTGAGAATGCATGGAACAGCATTGCTTGTATGGCCTGTGGGATGTCATGATTCTTTATAAATAATACTGATTAAAAGGTCTTTCACAGGTAACTCTTTGTGAAACAGTGCTTTGATACTAGAATCATTTTGGAAACTGTTTTAGCCTAAGTGTCTGAGAAGTTGCACAAAGAGATCATACTTGGGAATAAGCTTTATATCATCAAGAAAAAGAAAGATTCAACATTTGGAGTTTGAGGACACTTCAGACTGGAAATGCAGCACAATTTCTCATTAGTGAGGATAGACCACTATTAGAAAGCTGAAGTATGTGGGAAACTTAGCACTTCTAGACCTTTAGATCAATATTAGATTGTTTTGAGAAAGATACTTTTCGTTCAAGTATCACTTCTTTTATGAAAGGTATTCTTTTAAAGCCTATTAAGGTTGAACACAAGTGTTAGGAAATAAAATTCTCTGATATTACATTAGATGGTTTCAGTGATACAATAAATTTTTGGTTCCATTAAAAGGTATTGGTAAGGGGCTTTTAGTTTTGTTTTACAGTTTAATAGTAGTTTTCCATACTATATTGTAGTGTGTACATTATTTCATACTTGCGAGTTGGAGGCATGTGTTTTTCACACAATGTCATTGACCCTGTGAATATCTTCATCTTTTGGATGCTGGTTGCTGTCTTATGAAGGCTTTGACAGAGATTTCAGGTTTTCCCTCAGGTCTAAAGATACCATTTTTCTGCCACCAGAACCCAAATGTTCTCAATACAGAACAGAAGGAAATGGCAATGAGTTTTTGTACTTCTACCGCTGCTCAAAGTGGAACACTATTTATGAGAAAAGCTTTTCTGTATTATTCTTTCTAAGGGAAAGGTATTCACTCCAGATAATGAAAGCTTCTACACAGTTTGAATATAATTAGAGATAGCAGATATTTTAATTTCAAAAAATGTATTCTAGGTCCAGTTCTCGAGCAAAGAGCACAAACTGTAGGTAGTGCACTAGGCAGAAAGAAAGAAAAATGTGTATCCAGTATCCTTCTCTCTTCATTATAACAACAATTCTTTTACTTTTCTGTCCTTTTGAGAAAGGAGTTGGGCTTCTGGGTAAAGGTAGGGTCTTCCGTTTCTGAGAGTCATTGGTTTTCTTCCCCCATTTGTTTTCCATGGACTCCCCCCTTTGGAACTCAGATGACAAGAACTGGTTCAGTGTAAGATAATTCTGTTAAACCTGATTTTTCCTTCTAAAGTCTTGTATGTGTTCTGAAAGTATCTATTTGTCTGCAGTCTGAAAGGGACAAGAATTATTGTGATGCTTTGTGGACACTCATGCAGTCTAACAAATTCTTTGTGTATATCCCTGCCCACTTGAGTATATTGAAATAAAAAACAAAACCCCAAACAAACTACTAACAAAAAAACAGTGCAAGCTTTTATATGCATGATATAATTTACGTCAATGCTTGTACTGTAATGCATATTTTCAGTATAAAGTAAACCTCATTTCAGATTTAAAGTTGCCAGAAATTTTGTCTACAATGTAAGTTTTCAGTTAAACATGACTAAGCAACACTGGAAATGTAGGAGGTGAAAAGCTTAATTTACACTGCCAGGAATTAGCTGAATATGCTGGGGGCACCATTGAAAAAAAAATGGAAGAGAAATAGAAATTTCGTATATAAACCAAGCATTAAGTCTGTGTTGCCCAAAGGTATGCATCTTGAATGCTACTGAAAATCCTTAATATAATGATGTTTCAACAGGTTTGGGGGTTTTGTTACACTTGAGAAATTATCCTGCATGGAATTAATTGTTGGTAATGATGAAAGACAAGGTTTTGAGTTTCTAGGTATTCCTGAGCAGACTGGCTCATGTCTGGGCTTGCTATAATAAAGTCAGCTTAAATTTTGTGGAAGCAAGTTGAAGATGCTTATATGGAAGCTAGGAGAAACAGTTGCAGATCTAAACAGAAATCAGTTTGTAGCAATATCAGAGAGCCCAGTAACTAAAGAATCCTTGCTGTGGTGACAAGAGGTTGGTGTTACAGCTTTTACTGAACACCCACATTGACCATTTAGCTGAAAGGGCACTTTTCCCTGGCTCTGAACTGGGAAGAAAGGGAAGGAAGGTTCAGGTAGTGAAATTCTAGAAGGTAGGAAGTTCTAGAAAAGAGAGAAGTAAATGTAAAAGAACTATCTGTTTTTGTGAGTGAATCGAAATATCTAAGATCAATAGAAGTAACCCATATCTTTATTTTAATATCTATTAAAAGGGGGAGTTTTTTGGTTTTATTACTTGAGAATTGGTCACGTTTTATGAAAGATGTGAACTTGTTTAAAAATTGCATTTTCATTTAAACTAGTGGAATTTGGAGATTGAGGAAAAGATTCATCTTTGGAGTAGAAGGCCTCTTTGTCTTCATGGGCTTTTTATTTGGAGGGGGTTTTTTGGGTGCTTTTTATATCTCTAAAATGGCACATATCCAATACTGTAAAACTTATGGCTAATTTCAAGAACTTCTTTCATTTTACATCTAGTAGACTACATATAGGCATCACAAAGACAATAAGGTTCTTGTGATAAACTGAAAATTAAGATATTCATTTTCACCTGTCAAGTTTGCTTTTTTCCCTGTTTCCAGAGAAAAGTGCTTTTTAAATATTGCATATGGGTGTAGAAGACAGCCTAAAGCCCACTTAAACAGCATGGAATTAATCTAGATTTCTTTGTTTTTATAAAGGTATTTATTGATTTACATGGAACATAGCTATAAATATCAAACAACTTGAATAAAATGTTATTGCAGCGGAAAACTCATTTGCATTTTTTGTAATGATTTATTTCAGATGTTAGTTAATCTACTTTAAGTATGCATTTAAAACATCCATATACTAATGTATTATTTATTAATCCATTTGTTTTAAATGTATCATAGTAATTTTATTTTTTTTTAATTGCCGTACTTTAAAAAGATGTAAATGCCTCCAGTAATCAACAGCATAAAAAATGGCTGTGGTATCTCAGATTCCTCTCCCAATCCCAAGGCATCCTTATCCTTGGACTACAAAATGTCTTTCTAGAGAACAGGCAGGTTGCAACCAAGGTGTGCTCACTGGCCTTGAAGTTCTGGAATGGGGCAGTGACTCCCAGCTGTCGGAGCTCATGTGAATCTGAGGCCTGAACAGATCTGGGAGCTCAAGTGAGAAAATAAGTGAAATAATGTTTAGCAGAAGTTCCATTAAGGATTTTTGCTTTCCTAAGGATATTGAATGTCACCTGTGGCTTGCTATGGTCAATTTTAAGTATTTGAGGCTTGATCTCTTAAGCTTTTGTGCAACTTAAGTAAGTACTGGCTTACAGTAGTGAAAAGATCGGGCTAAGCCTCTTCAGGTGGTACAGCAAGACATTTGTGTAATGAAGTTTTACTGAGCCAGTGAAATTAGAAGCTTATCCTTCCCAGAACGGGACTTTTACACTTCTTACTGGTTCTGGATATGACAGAGAAAAACAGGATTTTGTTTGTGTCTGGTCAAATCTAAGTTTATGCTAGAATGGGCATGACTGAAAAATGGGACAACAGACTTTTGTAAAAAATATCTGCAGACTGTGATGCCCTGAATTTTAGCAAGAGATTTACAAAGCAAGCACTTACAAAGGAATCTTACCTTAGCTCATTTATTCATCAAATTAATTAAATATATTTTTGTCTGCCATTCTTCCTTGACCAACTCTCCCTCCAATTGTCATGGAAGCATAATTTGGCTACATTTTTGACATTAAAAAGTATTCCAAAATATTTCAACTAAAATTAACTATTCTGCTTTACACTGGTGTTCTGTCTATTTTATGGGGCTTGGGGGCTGTGTAGTGGATTTTTTTGTTTTATATTCTTGTTTGGTTTTTTTATTGTTCAGGGGTGTTAAGAGGAGAAGAGTAGGGCTCTTTTTAATATAAGGTCAGTTTGAGATGCTTGTCTTTTAAAAGCAATAGTTGCCAACATGTCTGAACAGGTCAATTGAAAATATGTAAATACAAGGAGGCAGCCCTGCTAAAATGAATGAACAGCTTGTTTCAACTGAGAATTTGCCCTAGTATTTTATTTTTAAAATTCTGTAAGTCTGCATGAAAATACGCTTATTTTTACAACCCAACATAAACCATTTCGCAGTTGCCCTGCTGGCTCATAAACAGCTTAAAAGCAATTCTGAGAGCTGATGTTATTAGCAACTGGAACGCTGTTTTGATTGACTTGGAATATTAAACCAAGAGCCCCCCACTGAACCTTGTAGCATTACATCAGTAACTGAGTAAAAATGAGATCATGCCATCATCCTTATGCAATCTCAGCTTGGTACCGTACCCACTGCACACGCACTTTCTGGACTGGTTAGAATTGTCATCCCTTTGCTTTCATGGGAACTGATTTCATTAACGAGTTTAATATATAGTAATGATGCAGACTTCTTTTTCCATTGCCTTGTGGTTTTTTGTATTTTTCACCTGAACTGTGCAATGTGAAGGTAAGACAGTGAATATAGTGAACAGGGAGTGCAGAATTAACATGCTTCTGATTTTATTTATTTTATTTTATAAAGATCTAATACTCCTCTGATCCTTTCTTAGCATTCAGCTTTATTAGAGGGAGAGTAAGATGATTCAGTAATCATGACACAACAGGCTTAGTCAGGGTTCATTTCCTACTTCTGCCATCAGTGTTGAGATTCATAATCCATATGCTCTCAGTTCCCTTGTGTATATAATGTAGATAGCAAGAGTTTCTTGCATGAGGTGATTTTAGGGTAAATTGATTTATTTCTGTAATATTTTGTTTGCAGAATTTTGCTTCACAGCTGAAACTGTAACAGGAATTTAAAGGAGAAAAGTATATATTGGACTATGAACAGTAAAAAGGTGTCAAACCATCATGTAGTTGTCACCTGTAAAAATGAGACTCTTTCAATCGTTCTTCTTTTTTACATATTCTCAACATCTCTATTTCTTGTGCCCAGTACGTTCATTGCCTGTTTTTCAGTTGTAATGCCTGTGAAGAAAGAGTAAAATACTTGCCGTAACACATTTAGCTGAAACCATACCTTCATTCCTTTGGCATAGTGATGTTTCCCAGACAGACACAGCTACTCTTAGATTTAGAGTATTTTGCACCATAGCAGCTCTGAGCAGACAGTAAAGAAGTGTAACTATAGCACAAAAATCCTGGCATGATTACTTTTTGCCTTTATTTCTACCTGTTGAAAGAAGGGGGAGGCATCATCACTAGTGTGTTATATATTCAGTGGTAGTATTTTAAGTTGGAAGGGGTTGAGATTTATATTGAGAAGATTTGTAGAGGAGAGATGGAGCTAAGCTACAGAGATTTTTATCTGGGGTTGGTTTTGATTTTCTCGGTAATTAGGAGTGTTTGTAATCCTCTAAGGAAGTCAGTTCTAGCACGTGCAGCAAATTTGCTGAGTGATTATAATGTTATTTTTGCCATGAGCAAGGATCAATGAAAACTGTGTTTGCAATTTATACAAAGTTTGACAAACAGACCTCCTATTTGTAAAATTATTTGTAGCATGTGGTAATTTTTCCTATGACTTTCAAAGAGGCTTTGGCTCTTGAGGCTTTATATTGTGGCTTTTGGATAATTTTGACAAAGTGTGTACTACTTGATTTGCAAAAGGAAGCATTATTTTCGAATTCCTTGCAATTTTGAAACTGAAGAGTCTGTGAACGTAAGACACATGTTTGGCCCTCATAGAACTTGGGGAGGATTAGGTAGAAATTCAAAGGCTCTGCGTGAGCCAAAGGATGTGCCTAGAAATAGCTGATTTGGGAGGTAGGCTTCTCTATCAATTCAGGAATGGTGTAAGCAGAGGAACCTGAGATCCAACAGATGGTTATGTGTCTGTGATTCATTGTCACAGCTCAGGTTAGAGCAGCCTGAAGGCTGGTTTGATTTTTGTTCACTGGGTACGATGATTAAGGGATCATTAGTATTGGAGAAGACAGCAAGAAATCAGACCGAATCCTTTCCTGTTTTCACTTTCAATGGGACTTCAGAGGCAACATCAGAGAGAGAACGCCTTTGTTGAATGATTTCATTGCTTCTTTTTTTAAACTACAAAAACAGTACAAAAGATTTTTACCACCAAGTATTGATTTCTTTCATTGGTTTTCAGTATGTTCACCTCTCAAGTAAATATATGGGACAAATAATTTCAGCTTACCAAAAGAAAAAAAATCTTATTTGATGCTGAAATAATGTCTAAGTGTCCAAATAGTTCTGTTTCATTCCAAATATATACTTTGGAATTTTGGTAAATGTGAGTTTGGCATCACAGAATGGGGTATGACCCAGCCTCTTGAAAATAATATCATTTAGTTTCAAAATTCTTGTCTGTTGTCTAATTGGGTTTTTTTTCCTAACCTCAAAGCAAAGGAAAATACAGAAACATTTATGCTTTATTTATAATTCTTTTCTGTGCAAGTGTTCTGTGCTCTCCTGAGTTCCTTAATTTTCATCCCTCTTCTGAAATCTTACTCCTTTTTTTTTCTTTTTTTTTTATGGATTATAGAGCAATATCTTGCTGGTTTTGTCTAAGTTTTCAAGGTTTAAGGCCTAGACTTACAAAACCAGTGAGTGATCTCTATTGATGACAAAAGCTACCCAAAATAACTTTTCCTGATTGTCTTCATTAGTAATGGCCTCAGTACCAAGTTTGATGCTAAGGGTGGTAGGAACTGAAACCAGTTAAGTTGCCATGCTTTTTCAAGTAAGTTTGCCACACAGAATCAAAAAGATTTTTAAGCCCTAGTACTTGATTCCTGCTTTATCTTTCTATTCCCTCAACAATTCCAATATGTTCAATATTGGATTGCATCTGCTGTACAACGATAAAACACAATTTACAAATTGATTTTTCACCCCCAAAAGGGCTATACCTGTCTCAGATATTATATTTGGAAGTCCTCCATTATAGTCCTTTTTGTTCAATTTCTTCTTTTGCTGGTACACTAATTTTTTTTAATGCTTCTGCATGGTGTCCATGGCCATTTTTAATGAAGTTGAAGGAACTGGACACTTATTCCTACATTAGTGTTCATGAGGGATCATTTCTTAATCAGAAATTCTTAGAGGGACTTTGCTAGTGAACGACATTTGAGGTTCAGGTAATTCCTCTGTGATGACTTGTATTTAAGAACTGATATAGCTGGAGAAGTTGTAATAGTTAGTCTTAACTGTCCACAGTGCCTTTTTTCTGGAGGTTATCTGTTGCCAGCTTTATGCAAGAGTGAGTTCAATGGTACTTGCATCCAGTTCCTAGGCCCTTTGTGGCCTAGAGAAAACTTCTGCTGCTTTCAGTGTGTATAAACAACAATGTGATGGCTGATAGCTGTCCTGCTGAGATATCTCTCTGCTGTGAGTAAGGTAGTCTTTCACACAGGAGGGGCACAGACTGCATAGGTGAGGTCAGTGACTTCCTTTGTTAGATTTGTTAGGAGTGCTATGAGACATCAGTCAGAACCATTCAGGTCTTAATATGTCACTAACACAGTTAACTTATTTTATGTTTGTCTCCGTACAAAAAATATCTGGCAGATACTGTTGCACAGGTAGGACAGCATGGTGTCTTTTTCTATGTGTATACTACTATGTCTCGAGCCCCACGTTGGGCGCCAATTAACTGTCTCCATTTGAGGGGGAAGACAGTTGAAACAAATTAAAAGTGAATCCAATATCAAATTGTTCGAGACTTTGAGTATAAGGATGGAAAGGATTTTATTAACAACAAACAAACAAACAATGTATATGTATATATATATATAATGTATCGAAAGCCAAAACACTCTTATCCCCGGGACTTCCCGGGGCAGAGGAGGGAGAAAAAAGAAAGGAAAGGAGTGGATTTGGGAATCCATGGGGGATAGGGCTAGGCTTTGGGGACCCCGAGACAACCCGGTGGAGATGGGAAGAGGGTCTCCCTCCCACCCCTAGGATTCCTGGGGGCTCGCGGGGGTTTTTGGAGCTCCCGTGGCTCAGATGAGGATGGGAGAAGAGAACTCAAACCCAGAATCTTGCAATGAGAGAAAGAGAGAGGTCCAAGTCGGCACCGGTGCTGCAAAGTGTTAGAGGAAACAGGTCCTGATCTTGCTGGCACATGCTCGAAGATGGCTCCGTCAGACTTCGAAGGGCTGCCGCTCCTCTCCCCACCTCCACGCATCCAAAAGCAGAATAGCATCTCCCCCTCCCTGTCTTTTCATCCAGCAATCCTTGTATTCTCCCACCCCCTGGGGGGTGTGGCCTTGCACTCTGGTTGGTCCGTTTTCTCCCAGCCCCTTTCCAGTTCCGAGCCCGTGGCAGGTTCCCCTGCACACTTCCCATGTGCCGCGGGAATGGCCACGGCCCCCCTCCCCCAGCAGGCAGCGCCTCTGAGCGCCGGGGGGGGAGTGAGCCGCGAGGGACAGCAAACACCGGTGGCACCGGCCGCAAAGGGTGCCGCCTGGTGCACGGCCGGCACAGGTGGCCAAGCTGCACCCCGCGGGGCACCAGGCTTCCGCCACACCACTCCCGGCTCCACAGCAGCGGCCTCTGCTGGTCCTGCTTGTGAACAGAAAGGGAAAAAGTTTTTTTTTTCATTAAAATAGAACCATAACAATGTTTTATACTTGTTATGTGGAAGCAGTTGTCACCATTGAGCAGTGTGCTGGGTTGTTGTCCCACTAGCAGTCTGCATTGCTGCCTTTTCTTTATTCCCCATGCTCTGGGGTGTAGGTTTTGTGACTGCATGAGAGCTCAAAGTAAATGTTAAGAAAATTTTAGTGGTCTGCTGTGGCAGTGCTCCTCTCTTCCAGGGTTGGGAGGAAAAAAAACCTGCTTCAGATTATTTCTGCAGCGAATGGGAGTGGAGGGAAGTCCTGAGGAGAAGGAGGGCTTCACCACTTCCAGAAGTAACTGGTATTCTTTCATAAAGGTAGAGAGAGCTGTTAAGTGCCTTTAATAAAGAGAATTCATTATTGTTGTGTATTTGGAGACCCTCTTTTACATAATCAGAGAAAATGGGCAACAGAGGCATGCAAGGAGGGGTAAAGTTTAGGGTTTTTTTTCTTTTCCCAAGGAAGCAGCAGCATTAGGGCAGCATTTTTTTTTTCTTTGAGCCACTTCCAAAATGTTCCTCAATCAAACTTCTGTTATATTGTTGTCTAGACAAAGAGAAAATCTGTCCTGTAACATGGCCATTTTTATTCTCGGGAGCTCTGATTAATTTATTTTATCTTTCAGACTGTGATATAAAGGTTTTTGAGGAAGAGAATTTTTTCTTCTTATGCACATGCAGTACAGCAACTTGCTCAATAAAGCAGATATTCCCAACTGGTGCCTGTACCTTCTGTCCTAATGGAAATATGAATATCATCCAAAGCTTTTATTTTGAGGTTTCTTACTCCAGAGCTGGTTTCTTTTAATGATCAGTCTCTAATTAATGCTCAGTCTCTCACCAAGATGCTGGATTTTGATTAGCATATTGTATAACCTGCTTGGTTAACGTCTACTAAGGAATCCTGCATTTTTAGAATTTTTATTAAAAATATATATATTCCAGTAACACAGCTCATCATGGTTATTTCTGTTCCTATGTGTACAGTTCCAGCCATTTGTCAAGTTGATCCCTTTGTCATCAAGTGGTGTAGGAATTCTGGATGTGGAGTCAGTCTCCCTTACCCAAAAATAAGCAGCAGAAACATTTGTCCATGCAGGAGTCCTGGCAAACGCCTGCTATCTACTCTTGCAAAATAAACGTATCATTTTCATAAACACTCTAAGTATGCAACTTCTACCCAGTTTGAAATGCACAGTATTTTAATATGAAGAGAAGAGGCATAAATCAATCTTTGCTTTAAGGATCATGGCTCTCTTCTTTTGGATGTGCTTAGTTTGATAGCAGCATGTTATATACCACACTCTAAAAGTTTCCTACCAGAACATGGCACTAGAACAAAACTGATATAGTTGAAATGCAACCACGAGACTCATTAGCATTAGACTGAGTGGATGGTCTGCTCAAAGAGGAAAGGAAAGAGAATGCCTGGATTGCATTTATGAGCAACAGAAGTCAACTATTTGTGTCAGCATTTCAAACCTTGTTCTTTTTCAAACTGACCCTGTTTTAACAGAGTAAACTAGAGAACAATGGCTGTAGGAAACTGATATGGGAATCATCAGCAGAACACTAGTTATTGTAATGTACACAACTATAATTAACTTCAAGGGGAATGAATTCTGTGCATCAGTTGGCAGCAGGATGAGGATTCCTTCTATTAGAATAAAATAACACCAAACATGGGCTTTCTAGTCACATTTCTAGTGTGGTTAGAATCCCTTCCATTTCTCTATGTTCCACAATCCTTGCTTATTATTATATACTACTTACTTTTAATTGCCATTAAGCATATCCTAGGAAGCTTTATTTGTCATAAAACTGTTACATATACTTTGCTTTCCGCTTGCCCTTTGTATTTTCTAACCTCAGCTCTAGGAATTTTTGCCACTTGCCTTCTGACAGTTGATTGCTGATTTATCATGTAAGTGTCATCAGGCATGAAAAAACTTGTAATTACCATTGACCCCCTTCTTCCATTCTGAACTGTTTCTCTCACAAGTACTCAGACCTATTTATGCCAGTTCGTCACATGCTTATGTAACTACTGTGTCTTGTAGGTTTTCTAGATGTGTGTGTGTGCATACAGACATACACATTTTGTTATAGTATGATCCTCCATATTTTAAATTGAGTTTTTAAATATAAGTTGTGCTTGCAAAGAATCTGTTAAAAATACTATGAAAACTGCACTTGTTTTTCTTATTGTTACTCTAATCAGACTAGCTATTTCTTATGTCTAGTGATCTTTGTAGATTATTTTCTTTTCTTTACACTCAATTCAAAACTCAGGGTTAGACAAAGGTTACAGTTAAAACTTCTGAATTTCTCTCATGCTTTTTCATGTGATACAAATTTCCTCTTCAATATGTCTCTTACTTGAGAAGTACAGTGGTGTGTTTTTTTCTTTTTCATGTAGCGTTTAAGCTCTTTGGCAACTATATAGACAGTTTCACAGATTTTAACACATCACTGTTGTGTTCAACTTTCTGAATATCAAAGTTATTCCGTCATTAATTTCCTTGTGTTTCCAGTATATCTCTATTAGAGGCAATAATGCAAATTCTACATAAGAACTTCCACAGACTTCAGCATTTATAGAATCATTAAATATCTCAAGTAGAAAGAGACCCATAAGGATGATCAAATCCAACTCTCTGGTCCTCACAGAACTGCCTAAAACTAAACTATCTGACTAAGAGTATCATTCAGACAGTCTTTGAATTCTGGCAGGATTGAATCTGTGACCACTTTCCTGAGGAGCCTGTTCCAGTGATCAGCCATCCTCTTGGTGAAGAACCTTTTCTTAATGTCCAGTCTGAGCTTCCTCTGACACAGCTTCAGTCCATTAGGATGTGTCTAGACAATGAAAGACTCTGCTGATAACTTTAAACCTTTCTTCACTTTCCACTTGCCTATTTACGTTTGTCTTATGCATAGCCAAACTTTGCAGGTCTTTCTTCTGTAAATAAAGATCTAAATTTTAAAATTACTGTTTAAATACAGTATTTCACCTGTTTAAATTAGTCAAAATTCTTAAAAATCTGATATTGCTTATGTGGCTCATACTTTTGAAAATTAGTTGGATAGAAAAGTTCTCAGCTTCAGGGATGGGTTTGGGTTTTCGTATAGATTTAGATGTTTTGTGAGACGGTTTGAGCAGGCTTGACATCCTTCTTCCATTTTTGTACAGATGTACTCCATACAGATATAAGAATAGGTCTCTTTTACGTACTAGTCAAAAGGTGTCCTGTATTATTTTTCCCATTTCTGTCTATGTTGCATTGAAGTGTGCTTAATCTGAAATTAATTTTATGTCTCAAAATTATTCTATTTCCAGATTTAAAGAGAAGAAAATTCTTGGAATTAAAAGAACATTATTTAAAAGAAATATTTTTTCCTACGCATTTTTTAAAGGAAAGACAAACGATCAGGAGGCACATTCTTTAGAAGTGCACAGAGGGGTCAAGAGATCACCATGTCTTTGCTTGTCCTCTAGAGGTTAAACCAGTGTCCTAACCTTTTGTGGGTGACATATTAACAGTGGCACTCAATAAGCAGACCTCACTGTTTGAAATAGCTTCTCAGGTTGCAAAAACTTACTGACCTAATCCAACAGCTGGCTATCATCTAAGATGGTAATCCGATTTCCTCCTCCATCCAAAACTGGCTATGTGATTTTTTCTTCTCTCTTGCTTTGACCCTGCTACTTGCTGGTCAGCCAGCATGCTTTATTTGCCAGCAAAACAGACAATTATGGCTTTTTTTTTTTTTCCTTCCCCTGTCCTCCTTCTCCCCCCGCCCTCCCCCAGCTTCTTTTTTAATTTTTACCTTAGCAGAAGGAGATGGTTTGTTCTGCTGTCAGGCACTCTGAGCAAATTCAAGGCAGAAAGGAGGCATGCTGGTGAAGAGGTGAGATGAAGAAAGGGAGCAGACACACCTCTCTGTCAGGGTCTGTCCTGCGCCACTCTGCCCTTGCGCTCCAAACCCATGTCTGTGTGTCATGATCTATCTGTGGTACCATCCTTTAATTAGCATTGTAGATGTCTGAGGTAGCATAAATCTAGAGCAACCAAAAATTGTTTATTTCCAGCTTACTGAGGTAAAATGTCCAGGCACTGGCTCAGACAAGTGCTTATGTCAGTGGTGAGGAGGCTGGGCGACAACAGGCAGGTGGGTTAGTACTATTCCTCTTAGGACTGTAGCATCTCCTAGGACTTGAATTCAGAAGATTCCGTCCTACTTGGAAAGGGCTGATCTTTCCCAAAAGAGGCCTTTACAATTTGTTAAGTCCTTTTTGACCTACTGCTTGCCCTCCTGTTAGCTTGATCTACCAAACCTTACATTCTGATTGCAACATATCATTGAGATGGATGCTGGTAATATTTCTGAACCAGCTACTGCAAGAGCCCCTCTCTAGCCAGACTTCTTCAGGTGTGATTGAGAGCCAACTTCATCTTTTAATTATGCAGAATTCCCTGGGGCTTCAGGAGGAGTTTTAACTGTGCAGATGATGCTGAATAAAGTCTCTGGTTTACAGGACTAATTACCCTGTCCTTTGATTTGGCTCAAAGTATGCAATTACTGCTGGAGAAGGTAGTACTGGAAGAAACCATCTCAAGGCAAAATTGGTTTAATTAATATCTTTATAAATTAATGCTACTGATTCTTTGCTCTGTTTCTTACTATGCTTTTTAGACTTTCCCAAGAAAAAATTTGTCTCCAAACTGGTGTGAAAAAGATGGAAAAATCTGTACTTTATGCTGCAACATTTGCCTCTATGTTTTTTGTTCACAAATGGTATCTGTAGCTGCAATGACTGTTGTCATGAGGCTTTTTTTTTTTGTTACATGTTGGCTTTCCCAATAGACTTTTACTTTTGGTTTTCCCAGAAGGTTTCAGTGTCTTTTCCAGCATCACTAGCAATAAAAAGATCTCCCAGAAGGACAGTTTTTACTTCCAGCTGAGTTCTACAAGTGACTTGAAAAGTCTTAATAACTCATACAGAAAGTGGCTTATATTCCAGAGGAATTACTTAAATTACTCCCTTTCTTACTTCAACTCTGAGTTCAAAGTGGATTCATATGGCACTCACACCAAAGTTCTGTCTTTAATTCAGAGACCAAAATTACATCAATCAAATGTAATGAGGGGAATGAAAAGCCCCTCTGCTGTCCTTGCCAGCTGTACAGTGAGCTTTCAGCTCAGGGGAACTGTGATACCCAAAAACCTTCTAAGAGACCACTTGTTCAGTAGCTCTTTCAGCTGCCTGCAGGAGCAGCCCACAGAGAAGTGCTGTTGAATGCTGGAGAAGTCCTGTACGATATATTATGCATGGTAGTAGTACCTACTGATCCCATGTCTGATGCACTTTGAATTCAGCTGGAGTATATTTGAGTGANCAGAGTCAAACCATGACACTCAGTAACTCTTATAAATCCCACTTTCATAAATTATTAATAATTAAATAGCTTAATGGTCATTGGTGCCTAGAACCACAATTCCCATTGAAGTCAGTGAATGTACTTACAGTATTAAAAAGGTCTCCCAGCAATGCTTGTGGATCAGGTACCTGATTCTGATTTAATTCCTGTATGTTTTTTATCTTTGTGAGTAGGCATGTGGGTGTAAAAAAAATGTTTTATTTTCAAATCTTTTGTGACTTTGTTTTTTAAGAATATTACAAGTGCTATCTTTTTACATTGTGAGTGAATGCTCTTTTCCTTCTCATTTCAAGTAAGTTAGATGGTCCAAGTAAATCCTACAAAGGACTCATGTTAGAGTACCTGTGGGAAAAGTGTCCCTATTGCACTTCATCAGATAAATGAAGAAACTAACAAAGCTAGTGATCTTTGTTTAGAATTTTCAAGAATAGGATGTTTTCCAAATGCTTCTTTTCCGTTCTTTTTCCTTCTTTAAAAAAAAAAAAAGGAAAAAAAAAAAGGCGAGCTGTAAATTCCAATCCATTTCCTTACCCTTGTGTATTGCTCCTTTGATCCTCATCCCAGATGTCAAGGATAGATCTTAGTGTCTTTAAAAAAATGGATTTTTATTTTTTTTATAAACTGAGAGGAGGGCATATTCTTTGTGGGTGATGATTTCCCCTTTTTAATCTTAGCTAACTTGAATTTTGTACCATGTTTGATACAGACTTCTTACAATAGAAAAATTATTATTTTGACACACGGAGTATCTAGATACCTGATAAGTTATAATAATTTTACTGTTTTGATTCCATTTAGATAAAAAACTATGCTCCCTGAAGAAAATAAAATGTGATATGTTGCCTAGTGCAACTGACTTATGCAGAATCTGGTACACAAACAATTTGAATTTTCCTTTGCTTATTTTTATATTTCACTCTCTATCTGTCCAACCTGTTGCTGTTGGACAGGGGATGAAATAGAAGTGATGGCTGTGATGTGTCAGTGGTTGGTAAGTGAAATGCTATTTTAAAGGCCATTCAACTCCACATTGTTTTTCTGGTCAGTTGTTCCTGTCATTCAAATTATTATTACAGTAGATACTAAAACATTCCCCCCAGATACTGCTGCTTAAATGGTATATTTAACTTGATTTATTGTGGTTCATGGTCAGGGTGCTTTCAAGGACAATAACAATTCCCTTTAGCATTTAAAATGTATTAATTGGCTTAAATTAATTCATCCCAAACTATAATTTCCAGATGAATTGCAGTTAGCTATTGGGGAGTACTCTGAAAATGTATTTTAAATGCTCTTTTCTCTTCAGCCTGAAGAAAAGCTAGTGAATCATCACCAGCAGGACAAAACCCAAGGATTTAGCTTTTTTTTTTTCTTTTTTTTCCGTCTCATGTCCATGTGTTTTTGGCATAACGTGGGACAGGCAAAGCAGCATGGATGAAAGGGTTAAGGTGTCAGTCTCCAAACATCTGAATTGCTGTCAATACAAGGGCAAGCTCTGGTTGACTGGGGGATGCTGCTGTTATTTTACCTAATTCCCCAAGACTTCTAAATTCCATTTCTGTCAGGTACCATAAGAAAAATTAAACATTTCTAAGATTTTTGTATTGATCTGTTGTCTGAATGTCAATGCATTTCCCTTTTCAAATAGAAAGCATGTGAGTCTTGGTTTAGAAAGAAGTAAGTGGCTTGGTCTGTGGTGAGGTGTGATATGGAGTACCTCACTTCAAGTTTTTGCCCTGTCCCATTCAAAATAATCTTACATCCTGTATCACTCACTGAGACAGCTCAGACACTTGAACCTGGGCTTCAAGCTTCCTATCCTGTGGTATTTGTCTCAGTTTGCTTTTCTTTTTCCTAAAAAATAATTTCACTGAAATTACGTTAAAATGGATGTGTCTACATGGAATGTGTTGAGTTTGATGGGTTAGCATACATTTAACAGACTGTACAGATCAATCTTAGTGTCTAAAGTTGGCAGGGTAGAGAAAATGCATAAACAAAGTTGCAAACAGACTACAGTGGAGTTAATGCTGAATAGGGATTTTTTTTGCAGACAGCGAGGAGGTGCTGTTTATTTTTAGCCAACTCATGCTTTGTTAATTCAGTTACTGTCAACTGGTCTGGGATTTGAGTTTCTCATTTTGACTCACGAAAACTTAATTTTGCATGACAAAAATGCAAAATGATGAGTGTGTGTTTCCAGTTTTGAGAATGCTGTTGAGGAGGATTCAGTCTCTGCTAATGGAAGCCCTGCTGCTACTCTTGTGTAGTGGGAAAAGCAAGACTTGAAGTGTTGCACAGATAAGTGCTCCACTTAGCATTACATAGGGGATAGCATTTCGGCTAATGTGCCAGGCTCATTTCCTGCCAATTCCCACTCCTTTTCTTGGTTTGTTTTGCCCTTTCCCCTCTTGGTGTAAGAGGGAAGGCTTCAGAGACTTTTATTGCTCATGACTATGGTCTAAGCTCACTCCTTGGCCTTCCTTGCACTTAGTTACCTTGTGCTGGCACACATAAACTAGAAAATAGGCTTATTCTATTAGCTCATAAAGATCCTCTGGCATGGAGGGAACAGTGATATTGCAGCATTCCAAGAATTTAATATTTTTATATATAAGTCTTGCATCTGTTGCTGAACTGGTGGGGTTTATCTACTCAAACCATGTTATGGGTTCATGTACATTTGAGGAGTTTTCGTAAGCTTCGTTCTAAATTTTTGGCTGTTAGGCCAACCTCTATAAAATTGAGAGTTTCAAAATCAGATAATTAATATGAAAAACAGAGCTCTGTTATGAAATGTGTCTCTGTTGTAAATGGTGTACATGTAGAAGAAAGGGGAAACTTTTGCACTCTGGCCCTTACATGTTTTAGAAAAACACTATACATGTTTATTTGAGCCAGGAACATTTAAATTAATTTGAACTGTGTGCAGAAAAATCCTGTAAAAAATACCAGCAACAACAAGGCCGGATGCTAAATTGTGGGAAAACAGCTTGAAGGATGCTAGTCTCTGAGGGTTGTTTTGCAGTTTCAGTTTTGGATGTCACAGTTTTATTTTTAATTTTGGGACTCCATGTGGAACCTCCAGGATTTTTATCGTTTTACTTTCCAGCTACCATGATTGTTTTCCTATGTTCATTTGCCTTTTTGGTGGCATTGGCTAGCCCACTCAGTGCTATGGAGCTAATCAAGCACTCTGCTCAGTGTACACTCTGCAATGTTTGTTCCTTCAGTGTGAATTTCTTCCTTTGCACTTGCCAATATGCAGTGGGCTGCTATCAAGCCATTCCCTTCTGCTGCTGGTTCTGTGGCTATGCCCATCTTGGGCTTCGTTCATCGTTTTTGTCACAAGTGGTGCTTCAACTTCTGTGAAATGGTTTGAAACTTGTCATAAGTATGTAAGGAAAAGAAAATCATCAATCTCGATGGTGTTTTTTGCCGGCTTTTGTTGCACTTGCTGTTCTGATTTCTCTGGCCATCACTGTTTCTATTTTATTTGTGTAAGTTCCAAGGTTTTACTTTTTGTGTAGTTCCTAATTTTCTGAAGTACTTCTTAGAATAGTACTCCTGAACCACACACGATTAAAATGTGAGCATGCATGCGTCCACTAATCCCTAGTGGATACTAGCTTAGTAAATCATTTCAGGCACTCAGTTGTAATAAAAATTTTTAATGCAGCCATCTGCCCTTCAAGATCTTCAAAAAGAGAGGATCTGGTCCTATTTGTATTGTTGTACATCCAGAATCCCTTTATACCCATTAGTGGCTTTAGTATAGTTTACATCTGGTTTTAAATGGAATCAGGATTGGGCCTGTTACACATTGGCTTTGCATCTTAAATTATGCTACTAGACTAATAGACATTTCACAAATTCTAAGGTTTTTCAGGTGGGAGTACTCTGGCCATATTTGCCTCATGAATTTCAAAACTGACAATGTACAGAATTCTTTTAGGCTGCAGCTAGAACTCCTGCCTTTGGAACTATGAACCTGGATTACATACCTTGTGAAGTTGCATTTTTAGCACATTCATTAAATTTTGTTCACAGTTATGCTCAGCATTGTAGAGGAGTAACTTGGAGCAGTATTTGGATCTATTCTTCAGAAATGGCAATAGGTATATCTTGGAACAGAATTTGATATGTACTGTCCCATTACTAAGAGAAACTTATTTTAATAAATGCCATTTGAAATGCATAATATATTATCTGTAAGCTTCTATAGGGTGCCTCTTAACACATCTTTTTTTTTTTTATTTTGCATAAGTAAACAATAAAATAATAATTATTAAAATACCTACTCCGATTTGAAAGGTTAAATATCAGCAATTAAAAACAGAGTGGATTATTATAAATCTCACTTCTCTGAGAGAGCACATTATTTGAACAAGCTAATGTTTCTAATGGCTTTCCTCCGATTCGGTATCAGAAAATCAAACAAATGCAAGACCTGCATACCTGGTTCTGTTCATAGACCCTCTGAAGAACACAGTTTTACTGATGTAAAATCAGGATGAATGAAAATGGAGTCTTGGTTGGTAGTGCATGGGGCGTTAGGTCTTGGGGGAAGGAGGATTCCTGGGATATGATTCCCT